>JZKD02S0993709.1:117369-132772 GCA_000966675.3 Picea glauca
TTCAGATTCGTTTCGAATCCTTTGAACAGTCCTTTCCAGAAATTCGAAGTGAATTTCGGGTCCCTATCAGACACAATTGTCTTAGGAATTCCATGCAAGCGTGCAACTTATTTTAGGAAAATGTCAACAACATATGCTGCTCTGTGAGTGGTTTTCAGTGGAATAAAATGGGCAACTTTAGTAAGCTTGTCCACCACCACCATGATTGAATCATGTTGCTTTCTTGTTCTGGGCAATCCTGTGATAAAATCCATTGTTACCACGTCCCATTTCCATTTAGGAATAGGTAAAGGCTACAACAACCCTGTTGGGTGCCTGTGCTCAGCCTTAACCTTTTGGCACTCCATACATCTGGCGATGTATTCCGTGATTTCTTTCTTCAAACCCGGCCAAAAATAATGGCCTTTGGCTGCTGCCACAGTCTTCTGATATCCAAGATGTCCAGCATAAGTCACATTATGCATCTCCTTTAGAATTTCCATCTTCAATTCTCGGACATTGGATACATACACTCTGTTTTTATAAAGAAGTAAACCATTAGTTCCCAAGGTGTAACTTTCCTTGGTCTGTGGTCTCTCACGCTGTTGTAGCTTTGCTACAAGATTTTTGTACTGCAAATCAGCATTTACAGCTTCCAAAATTCTATCTTTCATCTCAGTCTGGTACATGCTAATGGCTATAGCATGTAATTCGTGCACTTTTCTGCTGAGTGCATCAGCCACCTTATTTTCTTTCCCTTTGATATGCTTGATATCAAAGTCATATTCGCACAGAAACTCCAGCCATCTGATTTGTCTGGCATTTAAGGTCGGTTGATCAAATAAATACTTCAGACTGTTATGGTCTATTCTCAACTCGAATATCTTGCCCATGAGGTAATGTCTCCATTTCCTCAAGGCATGGACGATTGTTTCTAGCTCTAAATCGTGAGTGGCATAATTCTTCTCATGTTCCTTCAACTTTCGGGATTCATAACAAACTACAAATTCCTCTTAGCTGAGAACTCCTCCCAGCCCTTCCTTACATGCATTTGTGAACACTACGTAATCCTTGTTTGGATCTGCAATCTTCAGGATTGGAGCACTGGTTAGCAGCTACTTCAATCGTTGGAAGTTGCTCTCACATTCTTCAGTCCATTGGAACTTCTTTCCCTTCCTTTGCAAGGAAGTGATAGAATGGGCTATCCTTGAGAATCCAACTATAAACCTCCTATAGTAGCCTACCAGACCCATAAAAGATCTAACTTCTACCACATTCCTTGGCGCTGGCCATTCTCGAATGGCCTGTACCTTCTCAGGATCCACATCGATCCCTTCTTCAGATATAATGTGCCCCAAATAATGGATCTGCCTTTGGTAAAAAGAGCACTTTCTCAGTTTTGCATACAGCTGGTGTTCTCTCAACACCTGCAGCACAATTCTCAGGTGTTTCTCATGTTCTTCCTCTGTCTTGGAATACACCAAGACATCGTCCAGGAAGACTATGACAAACTTGTCCAAATAATCTCTGAACACTCCATTCATTAAACACATGAAAACAACAGGCGTGTTGGACAATCCAAACGGCACCACTGTGAACTCATAATGACCATACCTTGTTCTAAAGGTGGTCTTCCTGATGTCCTCATCCTTTATTCTCACTTGGTGATATCCTGATCGGAGATCTATTTTCGAAAATATTTTCCCATCCTTTAACTTATCAAAAATATCATCAATCCTTGGCAAAGGATACTTGTTCTTGACAATGACCTTATTCAACTACCAAAAATCAATGCACAGCCTCAACGTCCCATCTTTCTTCTTCACGAATAGGACCGAGGCTCTCCAAGTTGACACACTAGGGTGAATGTAACCTTTCTTTAGTAGCTCTTCGAGCTGCAATTGAAACTCTTTCAGCTCTGGCGTACTCATTCTATAAGGAGCTTTTGAAACTGGAGTTGTTCCAGGCATCAAATTTATAGAAACATTGATGTCCCTCCTCAGAGGTAGTCCAGGTACCTCCTGAAATACATCCTTGAACTCCCTGAGTACTTCATGATCTTCCAGATTCGATACTACATCTCGAGATGATTCTTCCACATGAGCTGCATATAATTGACAGCCTTTCCGGTAACATTTCTTCAGCTGCATGGCTAAGATTTCCCTCATAGCCACAGCTCTGGGAATTCCTTGGACTGTTACTTGATTTCCCTCTTCATTCAGGCATGTGAAGCTCTTGTTATGGAAATCCAGAAGGGAATGGTGTTGGTCCAACCAGTCCATCCCAATTAAGAAATCGTATGAGCCTAAAGGAAAAATGTTCAATTCAGCCTTAGTGCTCATTCCTTTCATGTCCACTGAAAAGGAATTAACCAATTCAGTGACCTTCCTCTTGGTCCCTGTGGCCAACTTCACTAACCAAGACTTCTCATGTTTACTTCTCGTTAGATGCAAACTTTCCACCACTCTAGGATCTACATAACTATGGCTAGCCCCTGAATCAATTAAAATAACAAGTGGTCGGTTGTTAATAGTACCTTCCACTTCAATCATGTGTGATTGAAATTATACTTGCTTGTTGTCCAGGGCTACGTAGATCCTCGGCATTCTACTTCCCATATCCTCCACTGTTTCAGCTTGCTGAACAGTATGGACAGTTCTTGCTTTGTCTTTTCTATGGGGGCAATCTCTGTACCTATGATTCCCTTTACAACCCCAACTCTCCATAGGTGGAGGCCTTGGAATTTGCTCACTCCCTTCAACTTTCCTGGGGTCTCTAAAGGATGACTGTCCCCCAGGGCCATTCTTGAAAAAGGGAGGCATGTTTCCCTTCTACCTCTGTTCCTTCTTAAACTTCCTCTGATCATTCCAAACCTTCTGAAGGATAGGCCTTTCTCCTTGTTGTGCATACAAGCATTTCACCTTTATTATGGTCTCTTCCATGGTCTTAGGATCATCATATAGAATCTTGTCACTCATGGAAGGTGGCAGTCCACTCAGATATCTCTGAATTTTAACATCCTTGTCTTTGATGAATGGAACATACTTTAGTAGTTCCAGAAAATTTCATTCATACTCATTAATGGTCATACTCCCAACTTGAGTTCGAAGAACTCCTTCATATTTCTGTCATAGTATCTTTTAGTCAGGTATTTCTTCTCGAAATACCTCTTAAACTCCTTCCACGTGACCTCTTTCTCTCTGATGTGCTACACCTGCACAAACTGATCCCACCACATGGATGCTTTTCCTTTCAGTTGGTACATTGCAATTCTTCCTTCTGCATGGGCAGAATAATTCTGTAGCTGGAAGAATTTCTTCATGCCAAGCAACCAGGTCTCGGCATCTTCCTCCTTCTTATGTTCTCCATCGAATGTTGGAGGCATAATATTGTTCATCTCTCCCTTCAATTACTCCTTTCCAGATTTTCGATGTTTTCTGGTAGGGAATGGGCTTGAACTACTCTGTGTTTTCCTATCAGAATGTCTTTGGGAGAGACTAAGATGTCGGCTACCACTCCTCGACCTACTTCTTCTCCCATGGGTTCTGCAACTCTCCGTCGTACTTGAGTCTTTTCCCTTCTCAAGTTTCTTCTCTATTCTCTCCAAGCTCTTCAAAAATTTTAAGTTTAATTCACCCTGTCGATCCCTGACTTTCATGATCTTTCGGCTATCAGCTCGGCGAGCCTTGGACTCTCTTTGCAATCCTTCAATGATTTCCATTATGTGTCCTTCCTTATCCTTTTCTTTTATGTGCCCATTGGAGTTCGATCCTTCCACTCCCATATTGACATCCTTTCCTTCCCGTTCGTCTTTTGTTTCAGGGGTAATCTGCACCTTTCCCCACTCCATACTTGGCGTTGGTTAACTGGAATCTTGAGCTTCATTGAACTCTGCACACGCACTGTGCAATTAAATTTGAATTTTGTCAGGCCATTAAACCTTCAGGAACAATCCTCAACACTTATAATCCAGTACAAACAAAACAAAAGACATTTCGATTCAAATAAGTTCTTTGAGCTCTCGTTCGGCTCTGTAATTTTCGGGTTTTCGAAACTTTCATTTTCGGCACTTCGGAATTTCGGGACTTTGGGTTTCAAGGTTTTGGCCCACGAGGCTTTTAAACTTGCTTTCCTTTCCAACCCCCGACTTTCAAAATTCCGATTTACTTTACCCTCCGGGCCCACATAGCACAGTGGTCACCCACAACTATGGTGGCACATGGCACGTTAATGAGGGTCCACATCGCTTTTAACGATGTAATCGGGTCCCACCTCTCTCGCTTCTCTCCTTGACCCACTGGCACGTGGTACATCTCCATGTGTCCACGTCCATTCCTAGAAAAATCCAATGGTCAGATCTTTCTCAGATCTACGACATCAATCGCATCGCGCACCTTTAAGTGGAGTATAGGTGGAAGAGGGGGCCCCATTTCACACGCCACACTATTCCTGACCCCTCTCCCTCATTAAAGGTAGAATGGCAAGGGGGATCCGGAATTCACCTGAGCATCATTGATCAAGGTGAATTAATATCAACTGTTTGAGAGTTGCACGTCCGATTCCGGACCCCCCCCACCGCTAAAGGTAGAACAACAAGGGGGCTCCAGAATGAAACCTCAGTCGTAGATCTGGGCGGGTGGAATCTGGCCGTCCATATCTGCTCGTTACTTATCTTAATGCACATTCTCACCCCGGATTAAAGCTGGCATCTCTTCCTCACATCTAATGGTCGTCATAGACTCTGAGATCCTTCGAAAGAATCTCATTTGTTCATCGGGTTTATCATCACGAGAGTCCGAACTCTCGATAACGGGACTCCCAAAATATCAATCCCTCGTTTCCCGATGCATTTAATATTCTGACATGTAACCTCTGTCCATCGAATGGTTCATATCTATCTCGGGGTTTTCACCACAAAACATCCCATGCCTTCGTCATCAGGATTCTCGATTCCACGATTCCCAATTTCCCGAAATGGGTAATCTCGCGACACGTGGCCTCCGTTATTCGGACGGTTCAGATCTATTTGTGGGCTTTCTCCCCTATTCACTGGGGTTTTAACCCTCAGATATCTCCTGATATATCCAACGGCTGTTGGGTTTTCCAGTCAAGATTTGACGGCTCAGACGGTTCCTAACTAATTCAGGATTTCACGTATCGCGATTTCCACACTCCTGTGCAATTCCAAAGGGATTTAAACCCCGTGCACACTTTCCAGATCTAACGGTCATGAGGGTTCACCTTCCCTCCCGAACAAATCCTAAATCTCCTACACTTCTGGTGTGGAGTCCTCTCTCCCTGTGGACTCATACCATACTGGTTATGGTTTCATAATGCCGCTATACCTCCTGAGCTAAAAAAAAACTCGTTAGGTAACTTCTTGACACTTTGGAGCACACCAGGGTCCGAAATTGGCCTTCCAAACCCAATTTCCCTTCGCATCCTCGGTCCAAAGACGGATCCACTGGCCCATCTAGGCTTAGTGTCGAAACCTTGGCTCTGATACCAAACTGTAGCGCACCTTTTCTGCTACTAAGGTTTAATCGCTCTTAAAAGAAGACTATAACACCACTTTGTACATAACTAATACAGATGTTATTTAACCCACATGCATTTAAACAATAAACAAATTCAACATAGAGTATTCATATGAATTACTGCCATAATCAGCAAGCAATTAGGTTTTCATATTAATTCATATACACAGCGGCAAACATGATACATAAGAAGCACAGTCATGCAAAACATGCTTAAAGCATAATCAGATACTTATCTTTATCAATGGTAGATTCCACCAACCAAGTGCAAGCCTTCCACAAACCTCCCAGCCTTAGACCACACTGCTCATCAGCTTAGCAGTGGGTCACCCCTGAGCTGGGACTAAGCTCCACCCCAAGGCAAGGAAATCTAGGCTAGGTTGAGGTTACAGGGAAAACAACACACAACCACAAGGAAGGGATTCTCTCCAAGGAACCTCCCTTGCTCACTGCCCATGAACCCTCATTCCCCACATGCCTGTTCCACCCCAGGAGTATACACCTTCTTTGTCATCTGGACAGTCCTTCGACTGCTAATCTCCCTTGCCTTGGGTTACAGGAACAAGCCGGCCCGGAAGTCTCCGAGCTCTGTGGCAACTACAAGGTTCCTTCCAAGAGTCCTCTCTTTCCTCTACACACTCTCTCACCTCGAGAGAATTGCTCACAAGCCAACAACCTGTTCTACCAACCTCAATCACCTCTCTCACCTGGAGAGACCATTGCAGCACTGGCCAACAAGATCCCACACAGTCCAGCACTGCGTGGTCACAAAAACCCACGGGGAAAACAGACATGGGCTTTCCAACAGGTTCAACAATGGCAGGTCACTTCTTATTTCCCAATCCTCCAACACAGGATAGACTCGCGCTCTGGTTGTCGAGGATGCGTGACAAAAAATCCATGCAGGGGTAAACGCAGGTTTGAACTATTCAGACAAGGGATGTACCAGCTATCCTGGAACAAACATAGATACACGCCTTTTCAGTTCAGAGGATGCACGAGGGTTTCTCTGCAGGAGTCAGACTAGTTCACCTTCTGGCAGTCCGAGAGTCAAATGGAGGAGGAGGAACCTTTCTCATGGCTCACCCTGGCCGTTTATTTTCATGCGTCAGGGTTGACACTTGTCACCCATGGCACTACATGCATTCCACCAGCATGCATCACCCTTGTACGTCCTCCCTTGCCAACACTTAGGATAAAACAAAAAATGCACATGTCTTTTTGGAATAATATTAAAATATTATTCTCAGGCTTAAGCCCCTTAGGCTTAGCCCCCAGGCTCAACACTTAGCCCCTTTCCCATCTTCCAACCCCTAATTCCTTGCCCACTCTGTGGATTCTTAGTCCCCCTTCACTCATTCATCATGGTCGGTCTGCACCTAGCGGTGTTTATATTTTATTAAATGCTCTGCATACATACAAGTACAACATTAGGCTCTTGGCCTTCAACACTTAGGCTCCCTAGCCTAACAAACACATAAGTCTCCAGCTTATAATAACTTGGCTCACTAACCTATAAAACATAATCACAATTCCTTTTAGAACTTGGTTTAGAATGGGGCTCGGCCTTGGGGACACTGCAGATTTTTTTTGCTCATTAGATTGATTAAGTTAACTTGTTCATTTTGGGGTTTTCATTTGCTTTCTTAGGAGAATCCATCGAACCATTGTTCAAAAGTTACTTAGGGTAAATAGTTTAAGTTCCTTGATAGGGTTTTATCATTAATAGTCTTTGCTTAAGTAGATTATCTCTCAGATATCCCATTTCCTTAATTAGACTATACTACCCATAGCCTTTCTACCTTGGCACATATAGTGCTACAACTCTAATTTTACTTACCCCGGGTTGAAAATTTAATTGAGCATTTTTAGTGTATATAGAACAACCATCTTTTTTGGCATTGTTGATGGGGAGTTGTCTCAAGGTAGGAAATAGATCATTTCTAAACCTTATAATTAGTTTGGTGGGGGGGGGGAACTTTAAGACGAGAGGTAAGAACCTGCGCATCTGTTATAGCAGGTTCCCCCAAACCCAATGGTAGTTTTTCTTTTTGATTTTGTTTTCTTTCATGAATAGACCTAGAGACCCAAAAGGTAGATACATTAAATCTAGATCAAACCTTTCAACCAAGGTTCCTTACAATATTTTTGGGGGAGGGAACATTCCACTCATAAATTCCATAGGTTGATACCAAAAAATAGGAGCTAGCTCAACCCAAAGAGATAAATTAGTCTCTAAAGAGACTAAGACAGGGAGTGTTAGCACCAAAAGTCACCTCTAGATTGCAGCATAGGTAAGCCTGATACCCATCAGTTTAATATGTCACAAATGAATAAATTGGGATGGTTGAATGGGCGCAGACCTAAGAGAATATTGTTTTAACTCAGAATCCCGGACCAGGCTATGCATGAGAAAGTGAGTTCTTGATCCAACTTCTGTTATTAAGTTGAGTTTAAAATGAGCAGAGGGAAGACTTGGTGAGAAAGATGAGAAAGACTGCTATAGGCATTAGGCCTTCCAACATCTTGGAGAAGAAATAACAAAACACTGAAATGTGCCTAGAGGACACAGTTACAACAACGAGGTGATCAAACATACATCACAATGTTGTTGTAACAACTTGATTGGATCCTCCAATTCCAAGTTACTCAGTGTGATAGGGAAAATATAACACAAGAACTTATTTAAAACTGGTAAAAAATATTGTCATGACCAAACATACTCCATAACAACACAATCAGCCTCGACTGGATCTTCCAATTCCGAGTGTCTTAAAGCAGTGTTTATAGAGAAACGAAAAGACGTTGACTTTCACTAAACAGGAAGTCTTAGATACAAATGAATAACCAAGAAAACCATTTCTTCATTAAACTTTTACAATCGGTAGCCTAGCTCAACCATCCCCTCGTACAAAAACATAAACATTGAATATATTCTCAGAGCAACTCGCCACTGATAGTAGGAGAGTTGTTGAGCCATTAAATTCCAAGTTAGCATGCACAGGCTCTTCTTGTCTGATGGAAACATAGGATCGTCATGGCTCTTATAGGGTAACCTACACACAGGGGTACCATGGGCTAATCTCTTCAGAACCCCCACACCTCCCATTTATGAATTGAGCTGTGGTTTCAACCACCTACTCAATTTTCATTAACTGCTTTCTTTCATGGAGAGTGGATGAGACTAGAGGCACAGGAGATGACCACGTGCATGCTCTCAAAGGATCAGAGGCTAGCCTCCTTTTCTTCTAGCTCCACCCTCAATGTAACCCAAGACTATGACCTCACCCTAAAACCAAAGGCGCTTCATGAATTTTGGGTATCAGCGATGGGAAGGAGTCAACCTCTTGTCCTTCAGACTCCCGGATATTGCTATTGTGATGGGGCTTAACTTGTGTTAGCGCCTCCCTTATTTCTTGTCCATATGGTCATTGGCTATGACCACGGGCTAGAACCATGGGCCCAACCCCCGGGGGTTCTGTAATTTTACATTTTGGGGCTTCAGGCTATGGGTGCATTTGTTTATGAGAACCCCAAAACAATGACTCCCAAAAAATCTCAATCGGCCTCCACCTGTCCCACGAGACTGGGAAGCTCCCTTTAATCATGGGCTTCATGACTTCGGCATATCAATACACCAGGTCCTTTGACACTTCGGGATTCAGCCCTTCGGGACTTTTCATTTTCACAAGTTCTAATGAATCTGCTCCCCTGCTCTCCCAACACACAAAATCGTGACTCTACCTGATGCTATTCCTCATGCAGCTTTGTGATCGTCGTCACTCGATGGTTATCGATCTTCTCCATCGATGGATCCTAGCCATGAAAACTGATCTTTGCACGCTCACTTGATTTGTGTCACTGTTCAACCATTCACATTGCTATAGATAGTGAAAATGTAGACTTAGTCGACCAGACTTAGGCATGAGAAGACAAAGTTTTAGTGATGGAGGTAGAAGGAGGAGGGATCAACCATTTAGAAGCAACAGAGGAATTCAGGACCGAGCTCTTTCGAGCATATTGACTGGGAAAAACTGATCGATTGAAAATACAACGACGAATGAAAGAAAAATTCATGCCGAGAGGGATGAGACAACCACGATTAATTCTGCAGAAGGGGGAAAGACGAGAAAATTACAGACATAGGTAGAAAACACAAACCCCCATGGTCCTGACAGGATTATGTGATAACATGGAGCACTATAGAATAGAAAATTAAAGCATCATTAATAGTGGAACAAGAGGCAAGACCACTCGATCCTTCTACAGAACCAAACAATACAACCTTTGTTTTATTACCACCATCAGGAGATCCTAATTTTGAAGATATCATAGATCCTAAACATGTGAATAATTTGTTTGGTAGTTCAGCCAATATAATTGTCTCTCAAATTTACATAGAAACTTTGGCACCAATAATCTCAACCAGCTCGAGTAGAGTCCCAGACACCCAAACAATAGGAAGACCTTCCCATCAAAGGGATACCTTTATTAAACAAAAACCTTGGGATGCCTTGTTCTCTCCAAGGATAAAACCACCTAAGTACTCTCTTTTTGGAAACCAAACTAGTATGGAGGATCAGGAGGAAAATAACTATGTCAAATACAGGGAGGAATAATAAGTTGGAAACCAAACCAAAACTACCTTCGGGTTTCCAATTTTGGACACCACACCAAATGTCAATATGAAAAATATTCCCCTCTCAATACTGCCCACATTTTTATGGTAAAAGCAATGAATATCCATATACATTCCTATTTGAGTTCGACATCTTGTGTAGGAGCTACAACTACTTACAAGATGCCTAGAAACTAAAACTCTTTCCTGCCACCCTCAAGGACTCTGGACTAAGATGGTTCATGGGGTTGGGAGAATCCAGTATTAGGTCTTGGGAAGCCATGAAATAAATATTTCTTAAAAATTACCAAGACTATTGCAAGACTAAGGAGTCTCATAATTATATTTTCAAAATCCAACAATTAGAAGATGAGAATCTTGAGGATTATATGGAACAATTTGGTTATATCTCACAAAAATCAATATACCATGACCTTCCAGATGATGCAACTAGGGCTCTTTTTCTTAAGGGAATTTTAGAGAAATACCTAGATATACTTAACCTCATGGCATCAGGTGACATCTCCAACAAACCATTTGTCGAAATTTGTGAAATGTGCAAAAATTACTTGAGGAGTAGAGATAAAATAGGAAACAATGTTCGAGACCCTTATAATAGAAACTTAAAACCAATTAGTGTTGGCATGTTTTATAGGTAGCGTGTGCTTGTCATTAATGGAAATTACAACAACGATGATGGCTTGAGTACAGGTATAATGTGCCAGGAAGGCACCATAAGTATTTTGGGAAGACGCAGCAAAGCAAGCTCGAGAAGACCATAAGAGATAGTGCAGAGGTGCACGCAGAGTGCAGAGTATGCGTGTTTGTCATTGATGGAAACGATCACGACCAACAACATAATGATGATCGCATGGAAATATCAAAAGATAAATTCCATTTCGGAGTTTCGGATGCTGGAAGTTGGAGGAGTCAAGAGTTGAGACTCTTCATCATAGGAGTCCCGAAGTGTTGAAATGTGAAAATTCAAAAATCCTGAAACAAGCACATCAACTGGAGTTTCGGATACCAAGAGTTGGAGGAGTCAAGAGTCGAGACTCTTCATCACAGGAGTCCCAAAGTGATGAAATGCGAAACACTGAAAAATCCTGAAACAGACACATCGACCGGAGTTTCGGATACCGGGAGTTGGAAGAGTCAAGAGTCGAGACTCTTCATCACAGGTGTCCCGAAGTGCCGAAATGCGAAACGTCAAAAATCTCGAAATAGGCACATCAACCAGAGTTTAAGATACCGAGAGTTGGAGGAGTCAAGAGACAAGACTCTTCATCACATGAGTCTCGAAGTGCCGAAATGTGAAATTGTGAAAGCACTGTATGGATAAGTGCTTGGTCACCGTCGGTAGTCACATCGTCGAAGAGCTATAGGGAAGAGATCAAAGAGACAAGCTCTATTTCATAGGTTAGGACATGGAGAGTCGATACGACTCATCACAGAATCCCCGAAACGTGAAATGTGAAATACGTGTTCAGAATTGGCCCCTGGTCATAACCTATGGTCACATCGACGAAGGCTCAAGGGAGGAGGTAGCACGAAGCTAATATCCATTTCAGAGATCATGACTTGGAGAGACAAGATGCCTCACCACAGGAATGTTGAAATGCCAAAATGCCGAATTGCAAAATGGAGAAATAAGCGAGAGACCCTTCATTTATGATCCAACGGTGTAGGTTATTCAGGAATATGATCGAAGGGCTACTGTTGCTCTTCTCAGTTAATCGATCAGTGGTGATTCTGTTGTTGATGAAGTTTTTGGAGGTTCACAGTGTAACTACTAGAAACGGCTGATTGCCAGAGGACTGGAAGAGACTTCAGGGTGATCACCAGAGAAGACGAAGAGTCTCAAGGCATATGACAGTGGAATGAAGACTGTTCAGGAGGTGATTGATAGATGGAAGAGTTTTGAAGCCTCTAATTGCAATAGAGAGGATGAGTTCGACTATGACAGAGAAGACGAAGAGTCTTGACTGCTAGACAGGCTAAGGAATCTCAACATAACACCCAATGATGATGGACACATGGGTTTAACTGCCAAAGAAGATGAAGAGTTGCAATGAGGATCAGGCAGAGCACTCGACATGAAGAGCATGCAGAAGCATTGTGAATATGTGAGGCACAAGGTGCACAGAGACTAGGAATGCAGAACAAAGAAGAGATGGGGTGTTGTTGTAGAAGGGGATGAAACATGGGGAAATGGCATGTTGTGGGCAGGAGCTGAAATACACAGAAGAGGCGTAATTCAGAGAATCAAAAGAAGATGCAAAGCATAAAGTGTAGCAGAAGAAAATAACATAGATGCATAGTTGAGACAGTAAAAGAAGGTTGAGGTGCAATTGTAAAGAAGAGTAGAAGATCAGAAAGCGCAAGAAGAAGCAGGCAGAGAGACATTGATACAAGAGAGCAGAGTAGCGTAGTAGAACAGTGATGAGACTGGTAAGCCATTGACGAACATTATATCATTGTAATAAGTTTTAGTATCAAATATTTATATTTCAGGGTGGTAGGGAGGTGCTAGGGAGGATTGTTGTCCTCAGAGGTTCAAGTGGGTGCTTGAACACAGGGAGTTGTAGCTTCAATCTAGTTGCATCCAGAGAAACCAGGGTGGCAAGGTGGTGCAAGGGAGAACTGTTGTTCTCTGTTATATAGTTTGGTGCTTCCATCCATTTGGTGTTGGAACACTTAGGGAGTTGTTACTTCCTTCTAGTGGGTGCTAGAGAAACCAGGGAGTTGGTGCTTCCTTCTAGTGGGTGCTAGAGAAACCAGGGAGTTGGTGCTTCCTTCTAGTGGGTACTAGAGAAACCAGGGAATTGGTTCTTCCTTCTAGTAGGTGCTAGAGAAAACAAAGAGTTGGTTCTCTCAGCAAGTTGCATCTTGCAAAACAGAGGTTGTAGCCTCATTATGAGTTGGTGCTCATAAGTATGATAATGTACAGAATGTAAAGATTACTTATTATAAAGAAGAAGAGGTTTTTACCCTTTCTGGGTTTCCTCAGGAAATATCTATCTCTTTATATTTCATATGTGTTAATGATGCTAAATGTTCTATTGCTTACTTCCTTGCATTATTGTGATTGTCATTCAGTGCTCTGCAAAGAGTTTTAAAAAAGCATAATTGTTTAAGCACGGTAAAAACTGATTCACCCCCCCCCCTCTTAGTTGTGAAACAATTTCTATCAGTGTCAGCCCCTTTTATCTAAAGGTATATCCTAGAGCTTAAGCATGTCAAGCCATCAAGGAAATTCAACTAATAAGGCTCCTCTGTTCAATGGAACAAACTTTTCCTTCTGGAAAGTTAGAATGAGATCCTACATAATGGCTTTAGGTGTAGATGTCTGGGATGTGGTAGATACTGGTTATGTAATGCCAATTGTACTAGCTAATAAGGATGACAAGCTAGAATCTAACTTCAACGCTAAGGCTATGAATGTTATCTTGAGTGGGATTGCAGAAGCCGAATTCGTAAAAGTTATGCAGCTAGGAACTGCCAAAGAAATGTGGGACAAACTCATTAGCAGTTATGAAGGTAATGAGAAGGTAAAGGACACCAAGATTCAAACCTACAGAGTACAATTTGAACAGTTGAAGATGAAAGAATATAAAACTGTTGGAAAATACTTCCTGAGAGTTGGAGAACTAGTAAATGCAATGAAAGAACTTGGTGAAAAAATTGAGGAACCTTCTTTAGTTCAGAAAATCTTGAGATCTCTACCAGATAAGTTCAACTCGAAGGTCTCTGCTATAGAAGAAATTAATGATCTAAAAACCTTGGATTTTGATCAACTTCTAGTAACATTGACTGCATATGAAATGAGAATAGTTAAAGATAAACCCACCTCCAGAGAAGCATCATTTAAGGCAGACAAAAATGAGGATTCTGAGCCTGAAGAAATTGAAGAAAAATTTGTGAAGAGACTGAAGAAGGGATCAGGAAAATACAAAGCTAAATTGCCTTTCAAATTATTCAACAGTGGTAAGATAGGTCATTTTTCAAATAAATGTCCTCACAAAATAAATGATCAGACATGTGATGATGAGGAGAAGCACAAACACAGAAATTTCTTTAAAGAGAAGAATTTTAAGAAGAAAAGTCTTTGTGTAAACAATGATGATGATCCTTCAGATGATGAAGACAATGACACCTCTATTGAATATAAACTAAATGACTTCATATTTGTGGCCAAAGAGGACTATGATAATAAAAGAAGATTAAGTGAGGCTAATGAAGAAGAAGCTATGGTTGATATGGAAGGAGAACTGATCAGTGCACTGGAAGAGATTGACAGACTCATAATTAAGAACAAAAAGAAAAAAAAATTGTTGATACAGTTTGAGAAAGATAGTAAACAACTTGATGAAGACTTTGCCCTGCTAAAAGTGGAATTAGAAGAGGCAAAGAAAATTGAGGACGTTCTGAAACAACAGTTATCAGAAAATAAGGCAAGATGTAAATCTCTGGAAGAAGAAGTAGTGAAAACTAGGAAAGAGGTGGAGAGGTTTCAAGCCTTGTATCATTAGAATCTGTCAAGTATCAAAACCTCAGAAGGATTAGCCACCATTCTAAATCAGCAAAGGAATCCAAAGCTGAAAACTTTCTTGGGTTATGAAGAGGGATCAAGTAGTGGTCAGCCAAGAAACAAAGAACCTATCAAGTTTGTCAAATCCTCAAACATTGACAACAGTCACTCTGGAGAAACAAATAAAGAAAATCAGCCACTAAGAAGGAATGAAAGAAAAAGCACCAGAACTGAATCTATAGATCAAAGAAATTATCGGCATGAAAGAAATCGATGTCCTCAAAGAAGACAAACTTTTTCCACGTACCAACGTTTTTTCTATGGATATTGTTTCTTTTGTTCTAACTTTGGTCATAAAGTTGTAAATTGTTCTTTAAAATTAAATTATGAGCAATCAAGACATTCAAGGTATAGATATCTGCCACAACAAAGAATGAGACAGCCAAATAACAAACCACCACAGACTGCAAATCACTTGACGGATGGGAAAAGGACACAGGTTAAGCATAACAATCGTTATAATCCTTTATTCGACAAACTAGAATGTTACATCTTCCATAACTATAAACATAAATCGGTTGACTATCACTTAAGGAACTATGAACAAGATTTGAATTCCCCTACTAAAAATGTCAAGGTTTGGAAGAAGAAAGAAAGTGACAAGTGTGGATTAGTGTTGTCAGCTCAAAGACAAACGAACCCTTGGTATATAGACAGTGGATTCTCCAAACATATGAT
>JZKD02S0993709.1:171877-201440 GCA_000966675.3 Picea glauca
TTATATTATATTTATTATCTAATATATTATTTATTATTATATTTATAATATATTTATTATATTTATATTATATTTATGAATATTATAGTTCCATTCAACTTACGGTTCATTATACGTTTTGAATAACAAACAACCCTCAATTATTATCTTTTGACAAAAAATATTCATTTCTTGTGCATTTAGTTATATTAAGTTTCATTGTTCAACATGTATTTCCCAACTAACTCAGTAGGGACTGCGTTGCCATGCAACCATTGTTAATTATTAAAATATGATAGTTCGTTGACCAACCATTAAATATGATGACACTTATTTGATATATGTTATAACCAACATAACTAAATATCATGCCTAACTCTAAAGTTATGCCATATTACATGCCAAGATAGCATGAATTATTCCACCAAGATATATATTGGTTGGGGATATTATTATATGGTTGTTTTTGAAAACCATATATTTTATCCCTTATTAAAAACATCGAATTCCAAGGAAGATTTTAACCATATTTCAAACCCCAAACTCATATTTTATTACCCATAATGGCAATGAATTATAAAAAGTGTTTTGGTTGTAATTATATGGTTTAAATAAACCGTATATGGTTATGTTATGCCAAGTGGGTCAAAGCCCATAAAGTGAGAGATTCGAATCATATGAAAAGTGGGTCAAACCTTGGATAATGGTTATGTTTAACCATATTACAAATATCCATATCATATTTTATGCAGATTTTATGCCAAGACTCGAGGGTGGTTGAGATTTGACCACTCGACCTCTTTTTTTTTAACCAAAAGATTTACCATTCATTCGAGGGTGGTTGATATTTAATCACTTGCTTCTTTCTTTTTAACCAAAATATTTATCATTCGACCAGGGGCCATATTGATTCTAAAATATGTAGAACAAAAACTTTTATGCAAAGAAGTCAACGAACTAGAAAAACTTTGGAGGCCATTTTCAAGAGCTACACTCAGTCTTTTTTAGTGCCATCAGTTGCATTGGATTTCTGAGGTCAAGTAGAACATAGTGAGACTAGTATGAAATCCATTTGATGAAATTTTTATGTACATTTTGAGAAGTTGAAGAAATTAATAAGAAAGCCTCCCCCACTGAGACAAAGGCCCAGAGACATAAGCAACCTTGCATAACTCCATTATCAAGCTTGGTGTTATGGTTTGTTGTTACTTATGTCTATTTTATGTTATGTATTGTTTAATATGGTTGCAACATTATTTCATTAAAACATCCTTCCTCATTTAAGTTTTTGAATGGTAATTTAACACATGCTAAAAACTTAGCCAAGTCTTTGAAGATCATTTTCGGATCAACAGATCAATTTGCATTTTGCAAAAATAAACATACGGTTAAGTAAGACAAGAAATAATAGAAGATAGAAGAGAAATCTAACCATCAAATAGCCATTTCAATTAGTGAAAAATGAAACATATGCCAGTGCCTACTGATAGAAACATAGTTTTGATATCTCCTCTTTGACCACAAATTTCTCCTTCTGCAGAGTTTATATAGAAAAAGTACATAATTATCAACATCCAAAAGAAATGGATCTAAAAATCTCCCCATCCATCTTTATTTTACTATTTAAAATAATAAAGGAGGAGGAGATAAGATATGATATCCAATTTGAATTTATGAGGTGGCTCATCAAATGTTGTCTATGAGTTATTTTAGGAAAAGAAATATGGAAAATTATTGAAAAATAGGGTCCAAATATCTCTTCGTATCTCCAAAACCATGATAGTTGTGTAGAACCTAAGAGAGGTTTTTGTGAATGGGCCCATTTCCAAAAAAAACCTCTCCTTGTTTCCAAAAGTTCATCTCCATCTTTTCTGTATATTCCTAGGGATTCATTTTTTCGAGAAACGATTCGTGTTATAACTAATTTGGCCCATTTTAGAAGTGGGTTTTCAACGTATTTCTCAAAATTTTCATGTTTTTCTTGATATATTCTTCATAAGTTGACTACTAAAACAATTAGCTAGAGGAAAATTCTGGAATTTTTTGTTATAGCTTAGTATTCCAGAATTCAAGTGCCATTTTTTCTTGATTCATCTCTTTGAAAACAATCTGTAATTTCTTGATTTTCTGATTCAATTCATCCTCTATCTTCATTTTATATTCCTCATGGAATTCCTTTGGTACAGGTTGATTTAAATTAATTGACAATTTTTGTCTTTCTTTTCCTTGTTTCATGTTTGTGTCCTTTTGAAGATGAACCTACAGTAATCTCCTCTTTTGCAGAATTTTTTGGAGTATAGATTTCTTGTATGTTCGGACCTGGCAGCTTATATATCGCTAGGATATAAATTGGATCTTGCTTTATCTCATCTTCATAATTTTCTATTTATGTCATTAGCAATTATTTATTTGTTCTCCTTATTTTCTGTGGGGTTTTCTCTTCTACATCATCATCAAGAATAATCAAATTGTCCTTCTTCAAAGAAGGCTTGAATAAGGCTTTGGAATTTAGCCTTAGTTTATTGGTTTCCTTGGTTTTTGTCCTGATTTGGTAATTCACAACTTGTTTTCCCTTTTCAAGATTTCTATTTCTTTTATCAGTGATTTTGTTTATAGGTTCATCACGATCTTCTGTTTCAAGTTCCAACTTGATTCCTCTCCGCTGCTCTGTTATATTTTTTTCATCCTTCTCCTTCATCCATTTCTGTGGTATGCCCTGGCTCCAATTAGGGTTTTGATGTTTTGGAACCAAAAAGTGATTAGCTAAATCAACAGGAAGCTTATCCTTTTTCCACCACCTTTTTCCACATAAATATAATGTATATGTAGTTGCAATAGAATACTCAGTAACACTTATCAACACATTACCAATTATTGTCTTGTAACCATCGAAATGTTGTGTGAAAAGCATGGAGATATTTTCATGGTGACCTTGGAATGTGGTACAAAACTCATACCAACCTGTGCTCTTGAACTTTTACTTCACTTCGAGATAAGATTCTAACAATTCGTCCCCCTTTGTCTCTAAACAAGTAACCTATCCTCCTTTTTTGGGAGCCATTCTCCTGGTTACCTTGCAGAATATAGGGTTTTAGACTGAGGGTTGTTCTAGAATTTTCAGGGAAATCGAATGATATACAAGATATTATTTTATCTACAGAACAATGGTTAGACCATGATGTAGATATCAATGAAATTCTAGATTATAATTTTTGGGTTATTAAAACGCGGCTCGAAACTCTGATCTGATGTGAACCTTGGAAGGTACAAACACGATCTCTCTAGATCATCCTCTCGATCCTTATTATGATGAAATCATAATTTTTTCACATTTCTAAGTCTCTTTCATAATTCACAACCACTGACATGATTTTTCGGGATTGAACATGTTCATAGCAATGATGATTTCAGGTGCTACAAGAATAATGCTATTCTTGTAGCGCCTTTCAAATTTTTGAATTTAAACGAAAGTTGTCTCTAATTATGATGGAATATAGTTTTCTTATCTAAAATTCAAACTTTATCTAACTAATGCATGATAAAAATGCCAAAGAAAATAAAAACACTCTCAAGTCATAGAAGAAAAGGTTCATAGGGGAAAATTGATACTAGGAAGAGGTAGGATATGGGGAATTGTTAGGTAAATAGTCATGAACATATTTAAGGAATAACAGTTCCCATGATGATCCTTTGAGATAGGAAATAATTGGGTTGATCGCTATCAATGTAAAATAATTACAATGGGAAAACACATGAGCATTAACGTTCAAGCGTAGTACCTCTTGAGATACAACCCATTAGTAGATTCATTCTAAGAATCCCTTGGTAGTCAGTCCACATACAATTCAACTCAGAGAAAAGTAAAAAAATGTGATACATGTCATCCTATGGTATATAATATATAGTCATGGATTTGAAAAGGGCCTCTTCCAAAGGAAAACCCATGTCCATGAAAACATTTTCATTGAAGGGATTAACAACCTAGGTGGTGAAGGATACTAACCATAATCTATATGAGGATAGAGAATGTGATTAGAGATAGAAAAGTCTCCCAATGGAAATTCATGATAGTTGAAGTACAAAGACTCATAGATAGTGGAATTAGGATAAAGAAGAAAATCATAGTCCCTCAGACCGATAGGGGGAAGGAAAGGTTCTCATTTCTCCATTGGATAAATTATTCAATAAATTGCTTAGACCTAGTCTCGAGAAGTGGACCATGAATGTAATGATTCTTTCTTAGAAGAAAATTATAACCAAGGATAACATGCCATACCACCTTCATCATACACAATATGTGTTTTTAAGGGGTTCATGAACGAATATTCATCTCCAGAGACAATCCATTGAAATTCTTCATTCTGATCGTACTAAGTTCCAGGAGGGAATAATATCAATGATGAAAGTCCTCCCAGGTTCGTTTAGGCCTTGTCCCTACCTTAAGAATAGCTTCGTAGGAAGGAAATACTTGTTGGCACCCAACGTTTTGGGTAAATATCACATGCACGCACAAACGAATTTATGCACTCAATTCATTTTTTGCGCACACTATAACAACTATGCAATGGGTGACATGAGGCACGCATGCCAGTATGAGATTTTCCAATGCGTGCCAGTTCACATTTTATGATGCACACCTTAAATTAAGAAGATCATGCATGCATTCCAGAATAAATAAAAGAATCTTAGAGAAATCTTCTTGGATGATTACTTCAAGAAGCATGAGAGATCATGGAGTAGTAAGGGGATGAGATGAAAAAGCAGTTAATATTTCCATGACTCCAAAGAGGATATGTGGAATACAAGTGGTTGATAAAAGTGTGCAAGAGTGGTAGTAAATAGAGCGAGTGGAGAATAATTGAAAGTGACAGAGTACCAGAGCAGAGAAGAATATAAAAGGGAGCAACGATGACAAAACATGAGTTACTTAGTTGACCAGATAGTCAACTAGTTGACCACTCATGTTCTAAGAATATTTTGGATATGTTTTGTAATTTATCTGGTTGTGAGTCTATTTTGGCAATATTTGTAGAGTCTAAAAGAAAGCGCATGGATTTATGTACTAAAATACTTGGGGAATGTATAAGGGCACGGGGCATTGTTTCTGTCAGTTAAGGAAAATTTTGGTTTATGTATGTGACTGGTTGAATGAATATATTAAAATGTGTATTCATTCATGTTCTATGATGTGTTGATCATGTGTCCAATGAATGTGTGTGTGGTTTTTACATGTTATTTTTTATCTTGTTGCAATGGAAGGTATGAATTCCAACCCAAATGGATTATTGTGTAATTAATCCTTCATCACCAACACAAGACCATATGGTTTCTATTATTCTCATGGCATCGTGGGTGAGACCTTCCTCGATGTTTTTCTAAGGATTGATATGCCAAAGCCTTCGGAATTTTTTTGGTAAACTCTAGATGAACCATGCATCATCAATCCCCCAACATTAATAAGGATACATCTAGTCGAGAAGCCAACAAATGGTTTCATTATTGGGACCTGAAGTTTTTTTATTGAATGATGAAGACAGAGAATGAGGTAGTATCCATCTCGAGAGGAAATTTAATATTGGTTGACTACGAAGGAAGATGATTTTTCTCGGTGAGAAAATCAAGGTCTAAATGCCAATGTGAAGTGTTGGAGCGCAATGGAAATACTCAAGGTTCAACATTAATTCACTTACAAAACTCTTAAGATATTGGCCCTTTAGGCATCACCCATAAGTAGGTGAAGTTTCACATGAGGTATCTATGGGGACTGTAGGAACCAGGTTTCTTGTAGTCATGTAGGAATGTGAGGCATTCATTATAACCATCCTACTTAAAATTCCTTCATTATACCATTCATTATTTTCACCGAACCACTACAACCAATAACATATTCTGATTAACCATTCATACATTAATTATGTGCAATAACTAGAATAATAAACAAAAACATCAAAGCACATCATAGAGACACCATATTTTAACGTGGTTCACCCAATATGGGATATGTCCACAATGATAGTCTTCTTATATTATTATTCAGCATAATATCTTACAAAAGGTGCCCACTGCGCTCATACATGATATCTCAGTTCTACCCAGAAATTGCCTTGTCATTCGTGAATACAATGCACACTTAGCTCCACTCACACACCTATCAGACACACTATAAGTTCTATTTATCACATATCATCAACTCATACTTATCCTGACTTACATATTTCACATCTCATAAGATCCTACAACGCTACTACTCTTCATTCTCTCGTCACATACAAATTTATACATTAACAATAGGGCTTAGCACGTTACAAAATGGACCAAAAGGCCTAACTAACTTCCTCCTTTCATGTCCGTTAAACCTTGAAATTGTGTTATCTTCCTTCCTTTCTTCCACGCATGCTACTCCTTAGTCGACTTGTCTAGAAGTTTTCTCTTGTGCGATTCCTAAACTGGTCCCAAAATGTTCTGCTCCAACACGCCCCCAACACTCACCTATGGCTCGTATCGAGCCACTTTGTGCCTTCTTAGATGTTGAAATAAAATTATCAAACATTTCTCTTGAATTCATGACCTTTTCCTTTAATTGTGTTTCTTACTGCAAAATTCCCTCTATTGTCTCTACAGTAATGTGGGTCATTAGCTTCTCTACACTCTCTTGCAATGCTTGATTCACTATTCCTTGCGCAACTACAAGTTCATGTCTTACCCATAACACTTCCTCCTACATTGTATTAATCGTCTGTGTATGAACCTATTATTCTTATCTCATTTGGTTTATATCTAAGTACAAATTCCTATTTTTCATGATTGCAACCATATTTTGTGCTGATGGTAGAGTGATCATTGTCTCTTTAAAATTGTGCACCCTCTATTGTGAATCCTACAACTTTTTTATCCATTTCTTGCAACTCTGCATATTCTATTAGTTGATTACATACTTGTGTTCTTTCTTCATGCAACTTGTAACACTCCTCCAAACTATTGATCCTTTCCACTTTTTTTGTCATTGTCTTTTCCCTCTGCTCCCTTTCTTGAGGCAGAGAACTTGGCCTAGTGTGCACTTATAAGTCTACTATATTCACATGCAATCCTTGAATGGCTTCACTAATATTCGAAACTTGATCTTGTAATAGGGAACATACTTCTATTGGGACCTCCAGAATGTCTCTATAAACCTTTTGGATTTCCTACTGTACCCTTTCTTATTTTTGTTTGGCCTCGTCCCACTCCATCATAACTTTTTTTATATTCTATTTGCAACTCTACCTTATTATTTGTCACTTTGGCCAATGCCATCACCATCGACTCTCTACGCAAATTTATCTCTTGCATAGCACTTGTCCACAAATAATTTAATACATTCATCGATAATTGCGACAAGACTAAGTCAATATGACTTAATTCTTGTGCTTTCTCTTTCATCTCTATCAACGGGAATTCTATAGCCCCTTGTGATATATTTTACTCCACTGATACTTTTGTTAAGTGAGGGGTTGTTGGTATTGCTTTTGTAATATTCGGTGTACTCTATGTTCATGTTAGAAGATGCTCTCTGACTGTTGGGAGGGCTTTCCTAGAACATCTTAGTTATTGCAATGTTTTTTATTTGGTTGGTAGGTGTGTTATCACATGAAGTTGTCAAGGGTCGCAGGTGATAGCCATGAGCATAGGAAAATAGGTGGATGCATTTTTCAATAGTAGAGATCCCCTGTGCAGTTTGATTTAGTGCCATCTCTAAGCACAGTTTGAAGGATGTTATAGTTGGAAGGCGGATAAAATTTAGTGGAGGCGCTAAAATAATAGGTGCGCCCAGATCCCAGATCGCAACCAGATCAATGACCACGCTTCATTTTCGCGCTACAACATTCTTGGGAGTTAAAATCCTTGAGTGGGATGAAGTCTAAACCACTCTATTGCAGGAGAGCTACGTGGCAAAAGGTGGTGAGTTTCGAGCCCAAAAGCAGTGTGGGTCCAAACCGCTTTCGATGGCCCCAAAATCACGTGCTCATTCAATGTCAAATCCAATAGAAGCATGTGGCCTTCCCGTAGTTTTCAAGTCTCATCTCGATTCAGAGGAGAAATTAGTTAATGAATAAGGACCGGTAGTTGAAACCTCGGCTCACTCCATAAATAGAAGGCATGGAGGGTCTAGCCGTGGAGACAAAACTGGAAGCTCGAGGTACCATGATGGAAGATTTTTCCTGCAGGCCCATGCTAATATGATATTGTGTCTGACATAAGGATACACACACAGTCTGAAAGAAATATGCATAGATTAAAATCATTGGACATGATGAGCAACTCGCACTCATAGCGGTTGTCCATTGTTTTGATGATAAATACATCAGTTGAAGAATATGTTATGGTCGATGGTTGAGCAGAGCTCCCTATTTGTAATAGTTTGATAGCATAGTTGTTCTCTGGTTATGTATGATACCTGAGACTTTCTCATTAATAGAAGTCACTTTATTTCATCATCTTGTTTCCTCTTGTGATAAAACACTCATGCATGGATGATCCAAATGAGATGTTGTTGTTGTATTTTAATGGTGTTTTGATTATAATGCTACTATGATCTATTTCAGTATTTTCTTTCACTGTCATGTTTCCTCTTATACTGAAATGCTCGTGCATGGATGATCCATATGAGATGTTGTATTTATATTGTAATGGAGGTTTGATTATAATACTTTTGTGATATATTTCAGTATCTTAAACTTAAGTTCAAGATTGCTCTTGTGCTTGAGTTTTTCTGCACCAAGCTGCTTGAGGTTCGGATGCTCATGGAAGACTTGTCCACTTTCCTCACTAAGTCTTCCCCCTTATCACCTTTAGCCTTCTTAGAAAAATTATTTTACTCAAGAAAGACTGAACCTCTTTCTTAGATATCAGAAACGATAAGGTTTGGATGGATTCTACTCAGCTTGGATCAATTCTTACCGCTTACGCTGACACAATGTGCCCTAATAATTTATCTTCCTTCATAGCAAACAAATATTTCTTAGGATTGAGAGAGAGACCAAACCTTCTTCATTTTAGGAAGACCTTCTTCAAATCATGACAATTCTCTTTGTTGGATTTTGAGAACAATGTAATGTCATCCAGATAGATGACTACAAATTTTTCTTTTTCCCCAATAAAGGAAATGTCCATGGCTCGATGGGGAAGGTTGCTCCTTCATTCATCAATCCAAAGGACATTATAGAATACATGAATGTGCCCCAAGGATTAGTGAAGGCTTTATTTACTCTATCTTCAGGAAATACAAAGATCTGATTGTAGCTAGAGAAGCCATCAATCATAGACATCCTAGATGAACCAGTCACTCTCTGCAGAATGGGATCCATCTTTGGCAAGGGGTAGTTATCTTTTTTGGAGCTTCTGTTCAAATTCCTGAAATCAACACATAACCTTATTTCCCCATTTTTATTCCTCACAGGAACCAAGTTAGCCACCCATTCTAAATATCTCAAAGGAATGATGATCTGTGCATCTAGCAGCTTTTTCACTTCTTTTTCCATAATAGGCAGCAACATGGGATTTATTTTTTTGAGCTTCTGCCTAAAAGGCTTGGTATCCTCTTTCAAAGGGATCTTATGTTCGATGATGTTGGTGTCATAAGTTCTTAAATATTCATATTTCCAGTCAACCACATCAAAAAACTCTTTCAAAATATTGACATACTAAACCCTTTGTTCCTTTGACAAACTACTAGACAATTTAACATACTTTGGGTCTTCCTTTGTTCCTAAATTGCATTCAGTCACATTAGCATTTTCAGTTAAATATTTAATATTTGCAGCCACATCATTTATGTCAAACAATCTCTCCAGGGGGACAAGTCCTTTTGGAATATGTTTATTGGGTAACTAAACAATATGATGGTCAACAATTTTATTCAGAAAAATATCAGCATGGGGGATTTCTTCATTATCATGATCGTGATCAATATGTAAAGCAAAACATCCATCCATAGTCTCAAGAAATATTTTTATCTCAAGATCATCCTCAAAAACCTTCCAATGTTTGACATTGTCAGGAATAGAGGGTCTATATTTTACTTGCACATCATACTTGAGTTGGGGGGGCAAAGGAACCCTGAAATTACTTGTTGAGACAACCAAGGAATTTTCCAGAGTGTTCTCCTTTATTGGAACAAATGATATATTAAAATCTAAGAAGAAATTGTCAAAAATATCCTAGACTTCATTTCTATAGGTCCTTAACCCGGGGTGTTTAGCTTGATACATATTTTTGACTTGATGAACAATCAACACAACATCTCCAAACATTGCTAGCTCTTCAATATTCATGTCTTTAACAGCCCTTAAACATAAAACAAGAGCCTCATATTCTTCCACATTGTTTGTTGTTTCAAATTCAAGATTGTAAGACAAAGATATGGTATTTTGGTTAGGGGAAATAAAGACTACTCGACACCAACACTCTCCGTAGAAGAGGCTCCATCAAAAAACATCTTCCAAACAGAGGTATTGGGAGGAGGATCTTCACAAGAGGTAATAGGATGTTTTCTGATTTCAATAGGTGTTTGTGGAGAATCAATGAGTTGTAACATACTGGTTCCTAAATCAGTATCAACTACAAAAGTGGGGTGGTTGGTAGGATTTTCTTCATGACTGATAATTTAAGCAACTTGTCCTTCACAATAAATCCTTCTATGTTCCCCCCCAAAAATAGGAATGGTGGCATATGAAAGATCCATATGAAAAGTTACCCCTAGTATTTTGATCCAAGATCTAGACAAGAGCATCCCAAACTTGGGGGGGACATCATCCACCACAATATCCATGACCACACTTTTCATTGGAAATTGGAACAAGGAAACAACTAGGTATTTGATAACCCCAAGACACTTCACCTTCCTGGAATCAAATGAGTATAGGTCATGGTAGGTTATTGTAACCTCCAACCCAAGCTCATACATGATATTCTTAGGCATGGGATTATGAGATGCCCCTGAATCCATCAAAAAGTTGTGCAACAATTTATCATGAATGTTCAATGATGTATAGAAAGGAGAGGAAGAGTCAACCTTATCCTCTACCAAAGGTCCTAGTATGACAGTTGGATTTTCATCTTGGAGGTTGAATGAATCTGTGGGATGAGATGAAGGTTCAGGCTGCAACATTTTGGAAATGTGCCTTTTGAAATCCTCATTCTTAACTAGCTCCAAAAAAGGTACAGGGATTTTAATCTTTTGAATCTCATTTTCAAAGATAAAAAAGGAGGGAGGCTTCAAAATCTCCTTAACTTCTGGGGTAGGGCTCTTAACCACTGCCTGGAGCTTTTGTGCCTCTTTTTCTTTGCTGCTAGTTGCCACACCCTTAGCAGGATTCTCTGTTCTAGTAGGCTGATAGAAATGTCAGGATTCCCCTATTTCTTCTTTGAACTAAGGTTGTATCAATTTGGATTGCCACTAGTCCTTTCCCCATTGCTCAGCTCATTTAGTTGGATATCCATGAGAAACTCTTCATATGCAGATGGTTTAAATGAGGAGATGAAGAGGTGTCACCAAGACAATGGATTTCAAGATCAACATATTCTTCCTCTTCTTCTTCATCAATAACCAGGTTATTTTGGAGAGGAGCTTGGATTTTTTTATCATCCCTGTCCCTATTTCTTTGATATTTTTGGATGATCTGAGGGGAATTATTGGGTCTTCTGAAATTTCCCCTATTATCATCATTCTAGGGGTTCCTATAGCTCTACTTTCCATCAAATTTCAAATTCTCCATTTATGCAGAAAGTGATTTTACCAGTTTTGTCAATTCATCCGCTTGAGGGTGGGCAATAGAGGAATCAGAGGTTGAAGCTTCAACCCTACCCTTTCTTTTGTCTCTATCAGATTTAATCCTAAGTTTTTTAGCTACTAATATATTAGACTCTACTTCAAGGGTTGCATCTTGCATATGAGATAAAGAGGTAGCTCTTCTTTCTCTCAAAAGGAGGCAAACATCAGGGTCAAAAGCACTATCATAAGTAATCTTGGCAGAGGTTTTTTTAGTATTTGTTTCAATGGAAATCTTATTGTACATCTTATTAAATCTTTTTGATACATATGAAATAGGTTCCTCCTCTTTCCTCTTAAGTGACACAAATTTTGTAATATAATAAAGAAAATCTTTTTTATCCCCCCAATGCCTCAACAATGAATCATACAAAGCTTCAATCCCAACAATAGATCCAGGATTCAAACCCCTAAACCATTTCCTAGCCTCACCATCAAGTATCTGTACAAAAAATCTCATCCATACATATTCATTTTCAATGTTAAGATTATCTGCATAACTATAAAATGTTGAAAGGTGTTCTTGTGCAGTTATGTCTTCCTCCCCTATGAACTTGGGCATGTACTTAAGGTAGTCTCCAAATGGGAGAGAATTCATAGGATGAGGTAAAACAAGAGGGGAATATATAGCATCCATTCTGTTTCTAGAAAGATTAGCACCTGCCATTGGGATGTGAACTGTAATAGAACCATGGGGAGATGGAGTTTGGACAAGTACGAATGAAACTGTGTTTATAGGGGAAAGGGGAAGCAATTGAGTGTTGGAGGAGAATGGTATAGGGTTCAAAGGAAAATAAGTTTCCCCCTCTTTATTTACAACAACTTTGATAGTAGGAGAAGTAGGAAAAACCAATGGGGAAATCTTCTAAGCTCATGGGTCTAAACCACTTTACAATATCAGGGGAAACTGGAGTTTCAAAACCTTGTCCTTCCAAATGAAGACTAGAAGGGGGGATTTCAATAGGAAATATTTAAAAATCTAAACTTTTGGAAACTCCAAGAGATGGTATAAAAGGAGAATTGGATACATCTCCCGGAGTTTTAAAAGAAGAATCATGTAAGTTACCATAATCACTTTGTACAACAACTGAAATTCCTTCTTGAGAGGTATTTCCTTTATTGATAATATTCTCTAGGTCAGTTTCAGGTGTTTCCAATGGTAGCTATGGATTTGACCTCATGTGTCTACCCTTAGGAGCCACAAATGAAATAGTGGAGTCACCAGGTGCAAGTTACAATCTTCAAGGTATTGATTTTTTATGCACCTTCATAATCAAAATTTCTTTGTCGTTCAATCCAAGGGAAATGTCTTCAATTCGTTCCTTGGAAATGGTGCCAAGAATTTTAGCACTGAGAGTCACCCTCGTATTGTAGGAGGATAAGCCTAGCACCCATCAAAACTTTTGTGGAGGAAGGTTTATGATTGGAGGTCAAATGGACAAAGTTCAGCATAAGAATGTTTAAACACAGAAAACTGTGCTAGAAATGCATAAGAAAATGAGGTTCTCATTAACTTTATTCAGTGGTTAGGTTCATCTATAACTTTGTTGAATTAATGAAGTACTTTAGAACCATGCTCAGAAAGGGAAATGAGGTGAAATGGACTTTTGAGGCTCGAGAATATTTTGATCAAATAAAAGAGGCCTTGACTGAAGCACCCCTACTCATCATCCCTGACTATTCCAAGGAGTTTTTGATACTTTCCTTCACCTCATTTGACACATCGGTTGTTGTTTTGCTATAGAAAAATGAAGAGGGATTAGAGCATCCTATTTCCTTTTTCAACAGAGCATTGAGGGATGCAGAAGTGAGATATGATATCATGGAAAAACATGATTATGATTTGTTCAAATCCCTCAAGATTTTAGGATATATGTTATGCATTCAAATATTGTTGCATATGTCCCTTCAGCCTCAATGAAAGAGATATTGATACAACCTGACATAGATGGGAAGAGAAGCAAATGGATTGCTAAAATTCTAGAATTTGACCTTGAAATGAAGCCCACTAAATTGGTGAAAGGCCAAGGTTTAGCCAGGTTGCTAGTTGAATCAAATTGAAAAGATATGGGGGTTAATTTCATGAACATAAACTCAGAAAATCAACAAGATGAGAATGCTGATAAAAGATCTCATGTCAGCCCCAGCTTGGCAGAATGCACTTGGTATAAAGACATCATACATTTGTTGCAGAAGTTGCGTCCTCCTGACGGCTTGGACAAGAATAAGGTGAGAGATTTGAAACTCAAAGCGATCAAATATTGTCTCATTTATCAGGTTTTGTATTGGAAATATCCTCTTGGAGTTATTTTGAGATGACTAGATCCATAGGAGGCCCAAAGGGCCATAACTGATTTTCATGACAACTTATGTGGGGGCCATCATTTTTGGAGGACCACAACTTATAAGATCCTCAGAGCTGGGTATTTCTAGCCTAGCCTCTTTACTGATGTTTGTGCAAATATTAGAGCTTGTGTAAAATTCCAAAAGTTTTCTGGAAAGAAACAACTCAAATCTTTTCCTTTGAAACCTGTGGTGGTTTCTGGACCTTTTCAATAGTGGGGCATTGAATTCATTGGAGAAATCCACCCAGCCTCAAGTGGTCGGCACAGGTGGATTTTGACTGCCACTGATTATTTCACCAAGTGTATAGAATCCATTCCTACAAGGAGTGCCTCCCACAAGGTAATCATTAGCTTCCTTGGTGATATCATGTCTAGATTCGGTTGTCCAAGAAGGATTGTTACTGACAATTCTACCTCCTCTAAAGATAAACCATTGATCAAGTTCTGTGAACAGTATCGGATTACATTAATACATTCTACTCCATACTACCCCCAAGGAAATGGTTTGTCAGAGTCCTCCAACAAGAGCCTCATAAAGATCATCAAGAAATTGCTAGAAGACAACAAGAAAGCATGGAACTCAAAGCTGAAATTCACATTATGGGCTGACAATATTACAAAAAAGAGGTCACTTGGTGTTTCCCATTTTCATCTTGTATATGGGGTTGAGCCTATCTTTCCTACTCATCTTGCCTTTCCTATGGAAAAATTCCTCCAAGACTACCAAGGAGAAGCTGATGATATGGTCAGGAGGATACAACAGTTGGTGGAAATACAACAGACCATGGAGTAGCTACTTGATAAACCTCAGGATCATCAGCAAAAGATAAAATGGTCCTTTGACAAGAAGGTAAGCAAAGAATATTTTCATCTAGGAGATCTAGTGCTCAAATGGGATGCACCCAAGCAAGACAAAGGAAAGCATGGTAAATTTGATGCCTTATGGATTAGTCCTTTTAAGATTTCTGAAGTATTTTCAAATAACACTTATAAATTGCAGAACTTGGAGGATTCCAAATTTTTTGGTTGCCCTATCAATGGGAACTTTCTGAAAAAATATTTTGCTTAAGACATGATTGGCCTTCCATCCATTGTAAATACCACTTTCTCTTTTATTTCTATTTGAATAATTGACCCCATGAACCAAAATCTAAGGCATTGAAACTGCTTGTTCTTGGAAACTCACAGGGAGCATGCCATCCCTTGTGGAGCCAATGTTATCACATGAAGTTGCCAAGGGTCACAGGTGATAACCATGAGCACAGGAAAATAGGTTGATCCAGTTTTCAATAGTAGATATCCCCTGTGCAATTTGATTTAGCGTCATATGTAAGCGCAGTTTGAAGGATGCTATAGTTGGCATGCGTATAAAATTTAGCGGGGGCACTAAAATAGAAGGTGTGCCCAGGTCAACGACCAAACTTCATTTCAGTGCCACAACATGCACGAGCGTTAAAATCCTTGAGTGGGCCAAAATCTAAACCATGGTATTGCAGTAGAGCTACGTGGCAGAAGGTGGTGAGTTTCGAGCCCAAAAGAGGTGTGGGTCCAAACCGCTTTCGACAACATCGAAATCATGTTCTCATTCAGTGTTGAATCCAATAGCAGCACGTGTCCACCCCCTAGTCATCAAGCTTCATCCCAATCCTGAGGATAAATCAGTTAATGAACCAGGACCGATAGTTGAAACCTCGGCTCACTCCATAAATAAAAGGCATGGAGGTTCTAGCCATGGATACAAAACTATTAGCTCAAGGTACCACGATCGACGGGTTTTCCTATAGGACCATGCTGATCTGAGCTTGCGTTTTATAGAAGGATACATGCACAGTCTGAAAGAAAGATGCACAGATGAAAATCCTTGGACATGATGGCCAACTCGCGCTCCTAGCAGTTGTCCATTGTTTTGAGTATAAATACATAAGTTGAATAATATGTTATGGTCGATGGTTGAGCAGAGCTCCCTATTTGTAATAGTTTGATAACAAAGTTGTTCTATGGTTATGTATGAGACTTGAGACTTTCTCATTAATAAAAGTCAATTTATTTCATCATATTGTTTCCTCTTGTTTTGAAACACTCGTGCATGGATGATCCAGATGAGATGTTATGGTTGTATTGTAATGGAGGTTTGATTATAATGCTTCTATGATCTGTTTCAATATTTTCTTTCACTGTCATGTTTCCTCTTATGTTGAAATGCTTGTGCAACGATGATCCAGACGAGATGTTGTAGTTGTATTGTAATGGAGGTTTGATTATAATGTTGTTGTGATATATTTCAGTATCTTAAACTTAAGTTCAAGAGTGCTCTTGTGCTTGATTTTTTCTACATCAAGTTGCTTGAAGGTCAGATGCTCATGGCAGACTTGTCCACTTTCCTCACTAAGTCTTCCCCCTTCTCACCTTTAGCCTTAAACCATTGATTGAAGTTAATGAGAACCTCATTTTCTTATGCATTGCTAGCCTAGTTTTCTATGTTTAAACATTCTTATGCTGAGCTTTGTCCATTTCACGTCCAATCATAAACCTTCCTCCACAAAAATGTTGATGGGTGTTTGGCTTCTCCTCCTGCAATATGAGGGTGACTCTCAGTGCTAACAAGGTGGATCAAGCAGTTTGAAAGGATAAATATCTGGTAAAACTCTCTTAATACAAATAATCAACAACATTTCACGTAGTTGAGGGCATTCACTTTCAGATCTAGACATTTTATGGACAATGTGATAAGAAGGAAAAGAGAACATAAATGAATACACAAATCAACAATATCTTAAATTCATATATTCACCAAGAATATACTCAAACTCAAAATCATATTTTGGATCAGAATTAAATAATCCAATAAAAACTACAAGTTACATACAATTAACAACAAAATCTCTATCCCAATTAGATTTGAACTGACATGACAATTGATGCATTGCAGAAATCATCTTTGTATTTCAAGTAAGAAGAAAAAATAGAGTTACAATAGATACACAGATCTAATTATCAGAATGTGTGAATCCTTGAGCATGAGATGTTGCAACGTATGAAACTCCTCAATAACAATTATCATATCTCACTCCTATTATACTCAAACCTCATCTTTTTTGCAAGAGGAAGATTGAACCTCCAAGAGGAAAATTCAACCCCATTCTTCATTGATCATTCTTGCTTAAATAAAATTTATAAAATATAATTCCTAATAACAAATTCAATATGAGATCCTAAACAAAGGGATATCATCCTAATTGTGAAGTATAAAATCATGATCAAATCTCCAAGTCGAATTGATGACGATGGAACTTTTGTTGAATGGGCATTTTTTAGAAAATCAAATTCTGAAAAATATGGAAAAATCAGCAAAATATGGAAAAATCACTCTTAAAGCACCACTTGTAGCTCCCAAACGGTTCACTTTTGCATGGAAATAACCCAAGTAACACCTAATTTGGCCCAGAAAAAACCCATGTTTTATTTTTTTGAGATTCGATCCCATTTGTTTGGAAATCATGCCATAAGATGAATACAAAACAAATCACCTACACAAATTTATGCATCTGTTTACTAAATATTGACCAAATGGTGCTCTTGATATCCTTGATATATTTGGATATTTGATGAGTTGAACAAGTGTAAATGATGATTATGATAGCCAATTAATTCATTCCACCCATTTACCATCATGGAATTCCACAAAACCGCACATAATGTGTAAATTTGTATTTAAAACTTTCTAAAATAGGGGCGCTGCAAGAAGAACAACTTTCTTGTAGTGCACAATATCTCACTTGCATAACTCAAAATTTAAACCAAGATTTCAAAATTTTGACAAAATTTGATTTTTTGCCAATGACAAAAATTAGTGCTAACATTGGCTCCAACTAGGGATGGTGTCCTCCCTGTGAGACACCAAGAACATGAATACCAATGCATTCTTCCTTCATCAACCTATAACCCATTCTACTCAATTATTAACAACCATGTTGAGAAACCAAACTGCAAACTAAAAAGGATTTGTATTAGTTCCTCCATTTGACTATGGAGTCAATTATTAAGCTAATGCACACCAAATTAAACCACAAACTGAAAACTAAAATGAAATGCTCAAACTGAGAGATCATTTAGGTACATTGATTCCTACTCTAATCAACAACAACTTCATGGATCTAGTAATGTGAAACTTCCAATGAAACCAAGTAAGCATCTGACTAATGAAATAATTTTCTTGTCTGCAGCTAAATGAGAAAGTGCAAAAGAAATGTGAAATTTGCAGCAACAGTTCAAAGAATAGCTTATATTTACTATTGCAACTAAGAGATATGCCCAAAGTTGCAACATTTAAAACCTGTGGGAATAAATAATCCATCCATATTTCCACTGGATCCTGAATAATATGGTATACTTTCAGCTGGTTAAGAAGACAATTCTACTTTTGCGTGAATATTTCTTCATAATGGTTAGGGGCAACAAAATCCTATTGAAATTGTTGATCTTTCTCTTGGGAAGAAAATTATTTAACGGGATTCAAAACAACAAGATGATCATAGACATCAAATGGAAGAAAAATGTTTTTTGTAGTTTCAAGAGAAAAAACAACATGCTCAATAAAACCCCACACTGATTGACTATCCCTTGAAAACTAACATCCTTATCTTTATTTATATGCCAAAAATATAGTCGTTCAAATTCCTCAGAGAATTCATCATAGAGAAAATCAACTGAAAATATATCTTTACAATAAGTGTGAAATGCAACATGGAATTCCTTTAGGGAAGAAATACTAGAGGGAGGAAAATATATACACCATTCTCATGCTTTTCCTTCTAATGAATACCTGAACATATTAATTAAAACATATTTGTGAACAATTCCCAACTGCCACATATATTCAAGAAAATCCAATAAAAACTCAGCAAGAACTTCACACTGTTCTCCTTTAAACTTCGGAAGACAACTTTCCCATTCATTTCTTTCAGGTATAAAATTCGAAAAGCCAGGTACATTAGAAATCAAATATTGCATACCTCCGAGACAAGATGGCTTCCATTTCTTTTGAAATTATGAATCAGTGGAGTCACCTATGGATTCTTCCACCATAGATTTTCCAGGTGAATGTTCTTTAGTCAAATAAGTGTCCACTTCATGTTCACCATCGAGAAGAGGATATAAACATTGTCGTACACCCAGGGAAAATATTCAATGTCATTCCCGACAACGACGCCAAAATATGTTAGCGCTAAAATATGCTCTCTGGCTGCTGAGAGGGCATGCCTAGCACATATTAGTTATTGCAATGGTTTTTATTTGTTTAGCAGGTGGATCAAGTAGGTAGAAAGGATAAATATCTGGTAAAATCCTCTTAATTGAAATAATTAACAACATTTCACATATTCAAGGGAATTCACTTTGAGAGCTAGACATTTGATGGATAATGTGATAAGAAGGAATAGAAAACAAAAGTGAATACATAATTCAACAATATGCCAAATTCATATAATCACCAGGAAGACATTCAAACTAAAAATCATAATTTGGATTAGAATGAAACACTTGAATACAAACTACGAGTTACAAACAGTGGATAATTGAATCTCTATTATAATTAGATATGAACTGACATGAAAATTGATGCAATGCAGAAATCCTCTTTGTATTTCGAGTAAGTAGAAAAAACAGAGTTACAATAGATACACATATCTGAAAATAAAAATGTATGAATCCTTGAGCATGAGATTATGCAAGGTATGAAACTCCTTAATAAAAATTCTCAGATCTCCCTCCTATTCTACTCAAACCTCAACTTTTTTCCAAGAGGAATATTGAACCTCCAAGAGGAAAATTCAACCCCATTCTTCATTGATCATTCTTGCTTAAATAGAATTTAATAAATATAATTCCTAATAACAAATTCAATCTGAGATCCTAAACAAAGGGATCGCATCCTAATTATGAAGTATAAAATCAGGATCAAATCTCCAATTTGAATTGATGAAGGTGGCACTTTTATTTAATGGGTGTTTTTTAGAAAATCGAATTCTGAAAAATATGGAAAAATCACTCTTAAATTTCCACATGTAGCTCCCAAACCATTCATTTTTGGGGGAAACAACCTGAGTGGCACCTAATTTGTCCCTTTCCAGAAAAAAAACATGTCTTACGTTTTTGATATTTGATCCCATTTTATTGGAAATCGTGTCGTAAGATGAACACAAAAATAGTCACCTACATAAATTTATGCATTTGTGTATTAAATATTAACCAAATGTTGTTCTTGATCTCCTTGATATATTTGGGTATTTGATGTGTTAAACAAGTGTAAATGATTATTATGATATCCAATGAAGTCATTCCACCCATTTACCATCATGGAATTTCAAAACCACACACAATCTATAAATTTGTATTTAACGATTTCTAAAACAGGTGCGCTACAAGAAGAACAACTTTCTTGTAACACGCATTATCTCACATGCATAACTCAAAATTTAAAAATTTCCCAATGACAAAAATTAGTGCTAACACTCACCATCTATTCTTCCTCTATCCTTTTCTCTGGTGTTATCTTGGTTTCTTCCAAAAGCTGACGCAATGAAGCTATTTACTCATGCACATACATGTGTATCTCCTCTTATTTCTGCACCGCATGCTAAAACGCTTCATATGTCACTTCCTTTACTTGATATGCTATTTTATCTAGGTCATCTTCTATCAACGCCTATGGGGGAACTTCCTTGAATTCTTTTCTCTTCTCGTATTGGTGTATTGATTTCCCCTTATTCTGTTCTTTCCTCTTCTCTCCAGGGTGTTGTACTATTTTTTTTGTGTCTCTTGCGTCATTTCCTTGGCTTTCATGTTATTCTTCTTATTCTTATGGATCATTCTTTGGTGGTTGTGCTTATGTCTGTTATGTTTCTGATACTAGGTTTTTCCACTCTTCCTCCCATTCTTCTATGATTTTTCCAACCTCATATCCTGTCAACCTATATCTAGTCACCAACCACTATTGATTTGGGTCCCTCTTGGCTTGGATATACATATGGTGTCTTCCTTCTTTAAAACATGAAATCGCCTTGTATGTTTCCACTACCTGCAGTAGTATGCATGGTTTATCTTGAATGCTCTGCCAAATTATCTCCTTTTGAATATAGAAAGTGATTTTATTATCCAACTTTCTTTCATTGTGCTCAATATGCCACAAGTTCACATGTCTTGCTTCCAAACATGGTTTCTTCACAACTCCAAAAAATTGAGTGTCTTTTGGCTCCCTCCAAACCACTAATGCAATCAATATCAATAGCCATTCATAAATGAATTATGGTCCTTTATATTGTACCTCCTTGTAATCCATCAAGAAATAGTTTACCAGGAATCTCTCCTGGTTCATTTGTACTTCTTTGATGCACTTCTCAATTGGTACTATTACACCTACTGGTACTTGCCATTTGCGACATTTCCTCAAAAACGTGTAGGCTAGTACTTACATCAAGAACCTAACAGTATCATCATTACTACTTGAAACATCCAAACTGTGTGCTCCTCTATGTGTATTTTACTTATCCTTCTTCTTCTCCACCAAGGCTTTCTCGTTATATTTGTTCGTGAATAATGGAAGCAGGTTTTCCCCTACTGATGGTAACTCGGTGATCCACACAATGAGTTGAGTGTCTATCAACATCGGGATATCCAACCATAAAAATACTCCATGGATGAATCCAATATAAACTTGATGCATATGTTGATCTCTATGCTCCTACCAAAATGCATAATCTTTAATAGATTCAAAATTCTTGTTTTCTCCAACCCTGCTTCCCACTCCTGTGGCTCTACCATAATTTATTGTGACTACAAGATGAGTTTCATGTACATGTACTTATCTGGTGATAACTCTGGAAAATTATTTTATTCTTCCAAGTTTTGGTATGTTGTAATATACCAGATATAAAAAGTATGTAGAACATAAATAAAATGCTAGAAATGGAAGAATAACAACAATATAACCAGAAAAATAACCACAATAACACTGAAATGATATAAGAATAACAACATAAATAGCACTTTGATTATGAGAGAAATGTTCATGGGCCTCTTCTAGGGGGAAACCTCCAGTCGAGTAGAGATCTATTACAATAATATCTAATCTAGGGTTCTCATACCCTCGACTCCTATTTATACTAAATATGTCTATCAAAAGAAGCATATAGAGGAAGATCCTTCTAGAAGCGGAAGATTCTATTAGGTCTTATTACATTCAACTTATTCTATTTTATTGCAAGGCATTATTAATATTGACCTTTATTACATCCGAATATATTGTTCTACCTATGTGCAGGTTAGGACCCTAACATGTCCTCCCCCTTAAAGATAGCCTTGTCCTCAAGGCTTGAGATGTGGATACTACTACAGAATGGTAGCTGGTTCCCAAGTGGCATCTACTGGAGTTGTATATTTCCACTGGACTAACACTTCCTTGATGGTTCTTTGACACAGGCAACGCTCACGCTGGTCCAAAACAACTTGTGGTTGTAGCCCAATGGATCCTTCTTCATCCAACTCAGGAAGGTTAGTTTGAATTTGGAACTTAGTACCAATCACCTTCTTTAAGAATGAAACATGAAAAACAAGATGTATATTATAATGACTGGGAAAATCTAACTGATAGGCCACCTGTCCCACATGCTTGAGAATGGTATAAGGACCATAAAACTTGGGTGCTAGCTTCTGACAATGCTCAACCTTGAGGGAATTTTTCTTGTAAGGTTGCAGTCAAAGAAACACTTGATCCCCTTCTGCAAATTGACATTTAGAGCGACCTTGATATGCTTGTTGCTTCATGTGATTCAGTGCCATGACCAAATTCTCTTTGAGGGTACGAAGAATAGCCTCGCGAGGTGTAAGCATTTGGTCAAGTGCCTAGACCTTCGAGACACCTGGTAAGTATGAGAGAACTAAAGGTGGATTTTTTCCATATACTGCTTCAAAAGGAGTCATGTGTGTAGCTATATGGTATGAAGTGTTGTACCACCATTTAGCTAGGGGTAACCATTGAGCCCACTGATTTTTCTTTTCCGAGGAAAAACACCTCAAATATGTTTCCAAACACTTGTTGACAAATTATTTTTGACCATCATTCTGAGGATGATAGGTTGTGCTGAGATGCAATTGGGTGCCTTTTATCTTGAACAGTTCTTGCCAAAAATTGCTGGTGAAAGTTGGGTCGTGATCAGAAACAATAGAATGTGGCATGCCATGAAGCTTGAAGACCTAATCCATGAAAATTTGAGCCACTATGGATGCTGTAAATGGGTGTTGAAGAGAACAGGAATGAGCATACTTGTAAAGGTGATCAACAACCAGCATGATGACTAATTTATTTCCCGATTTGGGTAAGCCTATAATAAAATCCATAGAGATATCCCTCCAAATAGCAGGTGGAATCTGAAGCAGTTGTAGTATGCCCGGAGATTTGACTGTTCTCCCTTGTTGCATTGACACACATCACATTCAGTGAAAAAATTACGAATGTCTTGTTTCATACCATCCCATAAAAAAGAACGTTTGACCCTATCATAGGTTTTGGTAAACCTGGAGTGCCCAGTTGTGGGTGTAGCATGAAGCTCAGAAAGTACCGTGGATTTAAGTTTTGATTGTTTACTTAAATACAAGTGATCTTGTATCGAAGCTCATCATGGAGCCAAGAGTACCCTAGGGAAGATGAAGCATTGGACTGCAATTGTTGGATCAGATGCGAACTTTTGGGATCGTGTAGCCATTCCTAGCGAACGGCTTGGAGCCAATCTGGTACAATGAAGGAAAGAGAAAAATGGGATTTTTCATCTTCATATTTTCAGGAAAGTGCATCCACAACCACATTGTCTTTTCCTTTCTTGTAAATGATCTCATAATCATATCCAAATATCCTAGTCACCCATTTTTGTTGCTCCAGGGAGGAAATGCGTTGTTCCAGAAAATACTTGAGGATTTTATGGTCTATCTTAATTTGGAAGTGTTGCCCCAATAGATAAGGAGGCCACAGATCAATGGCATAAAAAATAGCCAACATTTCCTTTTCATAGATTGATTTTCCCAGATTTGTTTCAGACAGTTGCTTGTTGGTAAAGGCCAACGACCAACCCTCTTGCATAAGGACAGCACCAATTCCTTTCCCTGAAGCATCACATTCCAAGACAAAGGTCTTTGTGAAATCAGGAAGGGCCAATATTGGAGTGGTGCACATGGCCATATTCAAGGTTTGAAAAGCTTGAGTAGCTGTTGGAGTCCAAGTGAAAGAGTTATTTTTTAGGAGTGCAGTGAGAGGTGTTGCAATCTTTCCATAATTCTTAACAAACTTGCAATAATAACCTGTTAAGCCCATAAATCCATGCAAGATTTTGAGAGTCTTTGGGTGAGGCCAGTCTTGCATAGCTTCAATTTTTTAGGATTCACCCTAACGTTGTCCTTGCCAACCAGATGACCCAAGTACTCGACTTCTGAGGTGCCAAAAGCACATTTAGACTATTTTAGGAAAAGTTGGTGCTGAGAGAGTAGATGGAGAACTCGATCCACATGAGCAAGATAGTTTGTCTAGGTTTTTCTATAGATGAGGATATCATCAAATAAAACTAAGACAAAATGACCAAGAAAAGGATGAAAGACATGATTCATGGGGCTTTGGAAGGTGGAGGGGGCATTACACAAGCCAAAGGGCATGACCAAAAAATCGCAGTGGCCCTCATGAGTTATAAAGGTAGTATTGGGAATGTCTAACTCTTTCATACATATCTGGTGATAGCCAGATTGAATATCAAGTTTAGTAAAGAATTGGGCGCCACTCAATTCATCCAAGAGGTCATCAATGACAGGAATGGGAAATTTTTTTTTAATGGTAAGTTTGTTGAGGGCCCGTAAGTCAGGACACATTTTTTGAGAACCTTCTTTCTTCAGGACCATGACCACTGGATAAGAGTAGGGGCTCGTACTAGGGTGGATAACGCATGCATTAAGGAGTTCCTGGACCATTTTCTCAATTTCATTTTTTTGGGAAAAGGGGTGACGATACAGACAAATATTGGGAGGAAGGATTCCTGGTACAAGGGGAATGGAATGATCATGAACACCATGGGAAGGAGGGAGTCCCTAGGGAGTGGAAAAGACCACTTGATGTTTAGAAAGGATGTATTGGAGGTCTTGCGGCACCGAGGGTGGCTCTGTTGCTTGTATGGCATGGAGTTGGGAAATAACACCATAATGACCTTTTTTGAGCAGCTTTTCCATGTGATGGGAACTAATGATCTCAGGTGAACCAGCGATGATGCCTTGGAACTTATATTGTTGGCCTTCCTGGTCAAATTGCATTGTTAATTCCTTAAAATACATGAGAATGGGACCCAAAGCCCTTAGCCAGTCAACACCCAACACAATGTCACAACCACCTATGTTGATAGAAAACATATGAGATTTCAGGTGGTATTCACCAATTTGGAGACACACATTTTCACAATGCCCTCCACATTCCACGGAGCCACCATTGGAAATCATGATTTGGAAATTATTGAATACATGGATGTAACAATGAGTTTCTTGGGCAATGCAGCGATGAATAAAAGTATGGGTTCTTCCACTATCAACCAAAATGATGACCTTCCTATGCTTGATGTAACCAATTATCTTGAGGGTTTTTGGAGGAGAGAAGTCAGTGAGAGAATTTAGAGAAATGACCAGTTCGACTTTGGGAGGGTCTGAGGGAGGGGTGATGTCAGTGGTTTCAGGTGACTCAGACATAAGGGGAGTTTCAACATCCTCTTCCAAAATATCCTCTGAGATGGCCATAAAAAGATTTAGTTCCTTACACTTGTGGCCCAGGAAATATTTTCATCAGGATTATAACAAAGGCCTTTGAGTTGGCATTCAGCCATTTCAGCGTTGGTCAATTTTTGGATCTTTAGTGGAGTGGAGGGAGTAGTGGGATTTACTAGTTTATTGCGAGGGATAAATGAGGGTTTCCAGTTTTGAGAAGATACAACCTATTGTGCTTCTTTAGTTGTTTTAGTCGCTTCCACCTAACTCTAAGGCCGAGCCATGAGGACATGGGCTCAAATCTCATCCTTGAGGCCACTGATAAAACACTCTCAGAAAAAATCATCATACATTCCCTCTGTTCGAAAATCCAGGCCCTCAAAAGCCACTATAAAGCCTTCCACTGTTACTGATTGTTTCAACTTTTTCAAATGACCCAAATGGTTGGTGTCAGTGTCAAAGCATTCATAAATCTCTGCCACAAAGTGTGTCCAAGCAATATACCCTTGATGGAAAGTTTTTCTCCATTACCACCATTGCCAACGTTCTTGATCTAGATGGAGAACACCATACGGGAGTTTGGCCAAGTCATATGTAATGTCATATAAAGAGAAGTAATGCTCCATTTAGGTTACCCAACTAGTGGGATCTGAGCCATCAAATTTGGTCACATCCACCTGTGGAAGGCATAGGTCACGTTGAAAGTGATGGTGTTGAAAGTTATGGGAATGAGAGGAAGTTTTAGCTTCAGTATGTGGAGGTGGGTCAAATAAAGGGTTATCTATAGGGATATGCATCTTGGTGCAGAGTGTTGAAAACACAGATTCAAGCTAGGTTCTCAGGTCTTGCTTGATTTCCTCCATTGAGGACTACATGGTTGTATTGATGGAGAAAACATTGGCACTAAGTTGTTTCACTTCTTGTTGGGTCTCAGTGAGATTATATTGCAATGTATTGAAGTGAGCTTCCAAGTCTTGGCTACGGGTATGGGCCATGATGACGAGGGAACCGAAATGGGGCATGTGGGGTCAACAATTTTACCAAAAAAATGATATGTATGAATGTGATACGGGCAAAGAGATGAATCCAATGGAACAGGTCTCAAATAATACTCTAGTATGAAGAATATTGCAGTGTTGAAATGCCCAAATGCTTAACCAGGAAGAAATGTGTAGTGATTTGGTAACCTGAACACATTTGCATGGCAATAGATCTTGTATATTTTAATTTGTTTATGTTTCTGTCCCCCAGGGTTAGGTATTCAAGGGTTCTATAGACAAGGGTTTTCCCTGTGCTATAGCTCTCTAATATACGTTCGGGGTCCAACAATAGTACTCAACCCAATATCTTAGGTAACTAACTAAGGAGGCTAGAACGTGCCCTTTGTTGTACTACCCAACTACCCAGATTCTAGAGAGTATCTTCTCGAGTTGTTTTCTCGGTGGCACTATAGTAATCAGGCGGTTGATTGATTTATCTAAAGAGGGCTTCAGGAAATCTAGGCCGATCCATACATAGGTGTTGTATGATGTGCTACCACTCAAAGGGGTACCAATAGGAGTTACAAGGGTGGCCAACAAATGTGCGCTTAAGTACCACTTGTATTTCCTACATGTATGAATCCCTCAACCATAGGTTTATGAACATAATGACAGACCTTTGTGGCTTAAAGATGCCAGAATATGTCTCTACCCTGAAAAAAAATTTAACCAACAATTTCTACCGAGGAAAGTGCTCTGATACAACTTGTAATATACCAGATATAAAAATTATGCAGAATAGAAATAAAATTCTAGAAATGGCAAAATAACAACAATATAACCAGAAAAATCACCACAATAACACTGAAATAATATAAGAATAACAACAGAAATAACACTTTGATTCTGAGAGCAATTTTCATGGGCGTCTTTGAGGGGGCAACCTCCAATCGAGTAGAGATCTATTACAATAATATCCAATATAGGGTTCTCATACCCTCGACTTCTAGTTATACTAAATATGTTTATCAAAAGAAGCATCTAGAGGAAGATCCTTCTAGAAGTGGAAGCTTCTATTAGATATTCTTACATTCAACTTATTCTATTTTATTGCAAGGCCTTATTAATAATGACCTTTATTACATACGAATATATTGTTCTACATATGTGTAGTTTAGGACCCTAACATATGAAAACTTCATATTTCCTATTGTTCCTAACATATCTCCTTCAATGATTACCCCTGGTGGGATATCTTGTTCGACAATCTTATACTTTGTTATGACCTAAGGGGAGCATATATGGGGATAAATCTATATGATATGACCCCAAGGGGGGGGTGGGATATATGGGCTTAAATGTACATATAATGTGTAAATATATATGTAATAAGGTTGGCCAAATGGTAAATGACCCTCATGTGCAAGTGTGAATAGGTATATATAGAGGTCATGTATTCATTACTAGAGATAGGTGAATTGTGATGTATGAAGGTATTTGGTTATTTAGAGGGGGTTCCCCTATTCTTTAAGGAGTTATTGTGTAACTTATATATATTATATTTGTGATACATTCTCACACTCTCTACATGGTGTGTACTTCTATTTTATTATGATAATTTAAGCATTTAGTTCATTACATTTGGTTTCATAGCACCGATCCTAGGGTTTTTCTTCCTAAATAAAGTCATTTTGTAATTGTTTCTATAACATAGTTTTGGAGCCACTTCAGATGTCAAAACGTTCAGTATTTTTACAATACTTATTAGAGTACCTACGGTACAAATTTCATCTTTTGGGTTGTTGCACGTTCGGAGATACACTCTGTGAAAGATAATATTTTTGACTAGTCCTGTAACTAGTCTCAAACATGTATTCCAAGTAAAATAGTCATAACATCTTCATAGAAGATCCAAATTCTACGAGACTAATTTCATTGTAAAGAGTACAGTCCTTATTAATTTTGGTACAATGTTAAAAATCATATAGCTACAATTTTGTGCATGGAATGTTTTGCAATTTCTCTCTCTTGGAAAGGCCAAATATCAACAAGGTGTGGGGAAGTTACTACAACTTCCACTTGGCACATCTGATTTTTCTTATACACATGGAATTGAAGAGAGGAAATATCATAGGATTAAAAGTCACAATTGCAGACTCAAAATGGCTGAAATTGTGAAGATACATCAGAAGGAAGGTTGGCTAGGAGGACTCAATCCAAAATAGGGTTTCAAAGGTATGTTCACTTAAAACTATCAAAATTTTTTATTGGAATGTCCGATTCAGATCTTTAAAAATCCATTGTAAAGAGGAAACCTATAATATTATATGGGAACACATATTACAATTATTTGAGATAATTATCCTTAATATATTGAGGTTGTAAGTTAAGGTTTTGGGATATACCTCAATTAAGAATCAATGGAAATACCTAAATTTACAGGAGATAAAGAAAAATATGAAATAAATCTTATGGAATGGTTGAGGTTGGTAAAATAATATGATATGACTCCTTCAAGGGAAATAAATTATTTTTTTGATGAATCTTGGAAGTGATGGATGAGTATTGATCAAGATACTAGATGACACTGCACATGGGAAAATATTGAAGAACTCTCCTCAAATAAATGGATTAAGGATACAAATATGGAGGAAATGTATAGAATTGAAGAT
>JZKD02S0993721.1:0-13567 GCA_000966675.3 Picea glauca
GATATGAATTGTATCAAACAAATGAGCTATTTTTAGCTCCTCATAGTAGGTCAACCTCATGAATTGTGTGGGATAACATTTCATTCCTCGTGGAAGCCCATTATTAATACCTTCATGATGGCGGCCTTCATGAAGCATAAAAGAAATCACCAAAATAATGATCAAATATGGTAAAATAAATTCAATGATTAAAATAAACATTCAAAACATTACATGATATATGATACATAAAGAAATTGAGTACCTTGATGATTTCTATCATATTCCAACCTCCATAGGTGATGTGTCATTCTTTGTGGTTTTAAACTTGTCTCTTCTTTCCCATTGAAAATATGTTTTTCAGTAGTACGATACCTATGGTTCTTAGGGAGCAGGTGCCTATACTAATCAAACACCACCTTTCCTAAACTTTTTGAATGAAGATACTTCATCTTAGGACCATAAACTGGACATGCAAATTTACTCTTTGTTTGAAGACCTACAACAAATGGATTAATGTCAATTATACGATGAGATTATTTAAAAATTAAACATGTAGCATGATGCCATTAACAAATTATATAGTATTAAAGAGGAATATTAGAATGCTACATACCACAAAAATGTGCTAGTCCTGGGGCATCATGAATTGTCCATAAAAGTATTCCATGAAATTTAAATTTCTTCTTCCCGATTGGTTTACAGATGTCATACATAGTGATGCCAACCCATAACTTTAGTAGTTTGTCGATAAGAGGCTTGATATATACATTCATATCTTTAACCTGATACTTACCGAATTGTTTTAAATTACACATAATTACTATAACCATGATATCATCTATATATAATTAAATAAATAAGCAAAATATATTATGCAAAAAATGAAACAAATGAAAATGTTAGATTCAAAAAATTAATGTAAACAAATACCTGGAACAATCATTGTCAACATTATGTGCTCCCTCTTTATTGACATCCAAGGAGGAATGTTATCGTTGATAACAAAAATAGGCCACACTGAGTAAATATACCTAAGCTCTCCGAATGGATTAACACCGTCAGCTGCCAATGAAAGCCTAACATTACGAGGCTCATCTTTGAAATCTGCCCATTTTTCCTCAATTTCCCTAAATGCATAACCATCGGCAATCATTCGAAGAACACCATCTCCAATTCTGTTATGTGCATGGTAATACATAAATTTTTCTATGCTCACACCTGAACAATCACTGCAAACGTGGAATTATGGGAATATGGCGAAGAACCTTCCGAGGCACCCTTTTTGTTACTTGATCGGTTCGATATCTACTGATAAGACATTGCGGGAATTCTGTTTTCGAAGCATGTTGCCCATAATCTATAATATGATCATTAGGACATGCATCTATAGTTTGATAATCCATTCCAATGTCTTTCATAATGGCATGGAAACCTCGATATGTGCGAGGTAAAATATTTGACGATGGTAACAAAAATTCTCCTAACAATCTACAACATAAAAAATAACTAGTTAATGTAAAGAGTATTAATCGTAAAAATTGCATTCTTATTTTACACATTAATTAACACTAAAAACAAATAGAAAAAATCAACAATTATGTATAATATGATATGAAACATATTTCATACCTTAGGATCTGTGTCATACAAGTGTTCGACAAATTATTCATAACCTTTAAGTTCACTAGCAACAATGTAGCTGAGAGAATATTTTCTCTTGATCCTTCATAAAGTCATTTATTTTTCGTTTCTAATAGAGGTTCATCATAAATACCATCATTGTCCCCATCCTCATCCGGCTAAGAAAACAATTCTTGGATCATTTGATTTGTCCCATCATCTTCTTCCATGGGATCATTAACTTGACTTGTCCCATCATCTTCTTCCATGGGATCATTAACTTGATTTGTCCTATCATCTTATTCCATGAGATCCTCATTTGCTTGATCATGTTCCTTAGCTTGTACAACATCATTTCTACTACTACTTGGTGCAATATTATGCGGAAAGTTAAAGGGCAACTCTAACTTTATAATTACAAACAATCATGAAAAATTAGTGTGTACTATAACAAACATTTAAACAATATATATATATATATATATATATATATATATATATATATAAAATTGACAATATAAAAACATATAATGAATATATAGCTAATTACCATGGAATGATATTCATTCGATCCTCCATCAATGTGCCCATATTTCCTACAATGTTTTGTAGCTGTTGCTATTAAAATTCTTACAGGATGTATGAGACAACATTTTTTGCAAAGGAAATAACATCTACCATAACCCTTTTCACCCGCTTTACTTTTTTTTCCCACCTCTAATATTCTGCGACATTCTTCCACACAACTTTCACACAAAAATACCCTTTCTGAACCGTTGTTGTTATAGCAAGATTGTCGCAACATCTCTAATTCGTAAAATATTTATAGATATTTTTTCGTCGCAATAGCGTCGAACACTGACCAAATAAATGTTGACTTTGTCAAAGAGTATAACGATCATATCGTCGCTCTTGCGATGAAATTTGACCAAATCAATTTTGACTTTGTCAAAGAGTATAACGGTCAATATGGACTTTATTAAATAGTGTAACAATCAATAATTATCGTCGTTCTTGCAATGAATGCACAAGTTTGTCACAAGAGCAATGATTGTACACTATCTTCATGATTGTAGCAAGAGAGACAAACATTTTCTTCCATCAAGAGAGCGATGAATATGGGTTGGATTTATAATAAAATTGAAAAATTGAACTTTTTCTCTTGAATTTTGCGACGAAAGGGTACTTTCGTCACAAGTAGTCGTTGCAAATTTTTCAATATGTAGTAGTGGGAGAAATATACATGCTTATACACCCTTGGCTATATTTTTTGGGTATTTTTGGCTCAAACTGCACAAATCGGACAACTACATGACATTTCATAGCGCCTGGCACTGCGAAATGATCTACACAGACAAGCGCTGTAGAGTTTCCTGTAGTGGATAGTGTTACAAATTTGATCATAAAACCAAAACGACGAAGTGGGTTTCTCTGAAATTTTTTGTGGAGGAATATGATACCCATGTTGAATTGCTGACCAAATTTAAGCCTAACCCAATTTGGAATTTCAGAGAAACAATTAAAACACCAGTGCGTTGCGAAATGTTCTACAAATTCTTTGTTTTGCATAGCTGATTGGATATTTGCCTTGTTGGGAGGTTTCAAACTGTCAAGGAGGGTTCAAATGAATTCTCATGGATCATTTAGATGTCAAGGGACACCTGTACCTAAGTTTTAGCTCCATTAAGACCTCATGCAGTGAGTTGGAAACAATTCATTAAAGACTTCCAATAATTTCCTGAAAATTAACAGTTTGTTGGATTTTTGTCTCGTTGATTGTTGCCACCTATATCCAAGGCCTAGAATCCAATGAAAGAGATGGGATTCTAATTCCTAAGGATATTTTGATGATTTTTATATTTAATGAAGGAGGGATATCTTGGAGAGGGGTTGGATTCATGATCTAAGAGAGGAGAGATCTAGAGGAGCAATTGAGTTGCTCATTTATAAGCCTGAGGGCATGTGTTGTAGGCATTTCTTCCATTCGAGATTCATGAAAGTTGTGATACCAGACTATTTTTCTCTTGTTTCCATTCTTTCTTATCATCTTTCTTGAGTAATATTTACATATTTTGAAGATCAAAAGCCGCCTTTGGTTAATGAATTCATGAGCTCCGAAGGATTTGTGGTAATTGCTTGTTAATCATAGATTATTGTTCAAGAACTCTTTAATCTATATTACAAAAGGATCTCTATTATGTGGATATTATTCTCTTTTTTTACCTTCTGTTCTTCTATCCATCTTTTCATAATCCTTTTTTCTGGTAGGTAGCTTGATCGCCTTTGATCTGTAGGATGTTATAACTCCATGCCCATTGGAATGTATTTGCAGCAGTCTGATGCCCTCCGTTTTACTCTTCTCTTGTTGATCCACCTATTCAAACTATTTCAATCCATTTACATCTCTATGTTACCAAGCTTACTCTCATTTGCAATCTGGGAGTGACTCTTTGAGTGATAACATTCTTGACACCGTTTTCGGGGAATGAAGTGTGAAGCTAGCTTCCCTGGGAGAATGGCATAGATCTAGCTCTTGATGGTAGACAAGAGAGGGAAAAAAAAATTGACTATAATTATCTACTTGGTGACTCCACAATCAAAGACTCCACTGGGGAGGATCCTTTTGACAGAAAGATGAAGGGGAAGAAGTGTAAAACCAAGTATCATTTCATTAGTTTTCTACATGAAATCATGTTCTTCTTTATCAACTCTTTCTTGTATTTTCCTTTACATATAAAGAGGATCATATAGTGATTTGTTTATTCATATGATCATCAAACTTCCTTTATATATCCATCCTTGGAAGAAGAATATTCAGAAACCCTTCTCCCAAATATTGTGAAAATGTTGGGCACTCATTTTTGTGGGGTCCTTCTATTATACATAAGGTACACCAGACAACTTCCCTCTTTTATTTTCCTTTGTTTTGATTCAACTGAAATGTCATATTATTAAGATATGCTCTCAACTCCTCTACAGATGTATATGTATGTTTATACTGATTCTCTTCTAATTGTAGGGTTGCTTGCAAATCCTCTGCCTGAGTCTGGAACTTCTATTTCCTCAATGGATATTTAAAATGTGGCAATAATGATTTTATAAATAGTTTCCTATGTTGCATGTATGTTATGGGATATTTCAACTTACCTTTTAATCACTTGAACTTCTAATCGATTTCCCAAACTGATTCTCCTAGCTTTTGTTTGATTTCTATCATCTCATTCATATATTGATTTTTTGAATTTGGTCATTGGAATTCATTGATTAGTGCCTTATTTATGTCTGTGATGGTTGTAGGTTCTCCTTGTGGATTGTTCACTGCTAAGATCATAAAGCAGTCCAGTGCGCAGTTTCTGAATGTAATTGCGAGATAATCCACTTTTTTGTCTTCAACCATGATTTTTTTAGCTGCTAAAATATTTTCAAAAATAAATAGATGTTTCTGTAGGTCCTCCAACCCTTCTCCATGAAATTCTGGTAACTGAATGGTTGGATTTGCGCCTGCCATTGTAAAATTTGTGATACTACATCCATGCGGTGTAGGTAACTGACTAATGCTACCTAAAATCATAATTCCACTTGAATTTCCACTGGTCCCTTGACCTATTGTACTCCTACCACTAATTGTTGGTTGTCTAAAAACTTCTTTCTTTCCTGATGTCTTAGTCACACATGGGGTCATGGGTTCCACACTAATTCAGATCTAGAATGGAGTTCCTTCTTCTATGACAAACCTCTGACCTCTGGTTTTTATTTCATATGTCGCACACAATATATGCTCTGTATCATGGATATCATCTACCTCTTATTCATCACTTTCCAAGAATTCCCACTCGACTACTGCTCTCTTTTTCCTATTAATATTATATTGGTAGGGTCTTTCACTACACGTTGTTCCTGGTTTATCCATTATTTCCCTCATATGTTCTTCATCCATCATAATGGGGTCCATAAATTTCTTCGGATTTCCTCTATCCATATCCCTCTCCATGTCTCATATTGTCCTTAGTGTTTTCCCCAGTCTCCCCATGTACGCAGAGTTATTTAGCTGTTAGACTCCATTGTCATCACACCTTTATCATGCAAAAAAATATTGATTGACGTGTAGAGTGATATAATATACCTTCCTATTGGACCCTTCAAAAACATGTGCTCTGCATCAATATATGATTTTGTAGTATCGATTGCGAACTCAGAAATGAATTCTGCAATAATGTTGTCTAGCCAAAAATCAACTGCGTGCGTGAATTTGTTATTGACTCTTTGTAGATGCACACTATTTTCAGTAGTCTATTCTACTAGTCTTATTCGGTTAGTTTGGTGATTGTATTTTAATCTCAGTATCCACTCATGTAGAAAATGTGGAAATTCACAGAAAAATGACTCATGAAGATCAGTAAATACATACCTCTCCAAATATTGACGCAGTGTATACTTAGGATTTCTATTTTCTTTCTACGTAAACTCGAGCTCTTTTGTTGTCAACCATCGTTCAATATCCTGTTTAGTTTGGTTCCATCTTCTGAACATCATCTTCTAACACTACATTCTCTTTACTGTCCTTCTTAGCAAGTCCCTTCCAATCTATTCTTCTGGGTTCCAGCCAGTAACATAGCCATTTGTTGGGCGTTTCTTAGGCTGACCCGGGTTCTAATTTAGGTTTCCAACAAAACCTTGCAAACCATTAACCCTTCCAGATACCATAAGGAAACACTGCACATAGAGTGCACAATGCAGTCTCACCTGGATGGCTTATGGGTGACTAGAGGACCCAAATGCCTGCAACCTTGGAAGGGAGGATTTTGTGGAGATGGGAGACATTCTTTCTACTCAAAATACATCATATCTATTATTCTAACACATAATTATATCCATATCTACCATTGTGTAATCAATTGCATTCCTTCAAGATTTATTTTGTAGTAAATATCCTCGCTATTCTATTGCACGTTGCAATTTACTACTAACATATTAATCCATTCATAACTAAATAATAACAAGAAATAACATGAGCATTCCACACATAGACACAAAGATTATCATGGTTCACCCACCTGGGCTATGTACACAAATATTTGTCTATCTTCTCTCTTTTATTATTCTTCATCAAGTTTATAGAATTGTGCAAAGTACACTTGAGGCTGACAAGATCGCACTAATCTCCACAAATTGTGACCTTACCCTCGATTACAATGCATATATCTGTCTATCTTCTTATACCTCTCTGTCTATATCTCAGTACTGCTACTTGATCCTCTCCTCTATCTCACAATACATAATTATATTACAAAAGGGGTTAATTATCCGTTACAAAAATGACCAAAACCTTAACCCACTAACTCTAGGTGGATTAGGTTTGTCCACTTTCTAACTCCCTGATCATGGCTGATCCAAAATCCAACTTTTTCCCTTGTTGATAAACATATTTCTTCCTTTATTTGAATTTCCTGGTTTCCCGGTGCTGCTTTTCCTTGTTTTCCGGTGCACGCTCCTTCTTTGGTCCATTTCCTAACTTCCTTCATTAATTACCCCATTTTCCCCCAAAATGGCCTCTACCAACAATTGTTTGTACATGGCTTGAAAATAGAATTAGAACAAGTGTTGGCTATGTGTGGGACATACCAGTGCAAAGTACGAAGGTATGGAAGATATAGGTACATAGAATGTCGAGATTTGGTTATAGAAAAAGGCTTCACACAACATGAAAAATGACTAAGTAAAAAGGCTTTTGACTAACAATTTTTAGAAAAATAGTGGATGGGCAGAATAATTTTATACAAGATTTGCATTGAGAATTTTGTACTACAGTAGCAGGTACATGAGATGGTATGCCAAAAATCCTCCTTTCTTCTAATTATGATGCTTCTACAAATATTATATAAAATTCTTGCGCCAATTTACATGAACCAAAATTTGCTTATCAAAAGGATTTTTTACCTAGTGCTTTTTCACCATTTGTCCAATATTTCGCATTAGTTGTATGTAGTCACTTCATGCATGCATGTCTTGTGCATGTATGTACTTGGCATAGGAACATTCCTTAAATGGGAAAAAGTTTATTTATAATTCTTTTACAAAGATATCATAGCATCCATTGTCTCGCACTCCACACCATGCAATTTTGACAAGGCATGCAATTTGCAACACAACCGACCCATTTATAGTATGTTGATTTGATACAATTTGGGAGGACACATAATAGATTTAGACATTTATAACTAATGCAAAACAAATTTCCTTCCTTTCAATGGGCTATTCAATGTGTCTATCTACGATTACTTGTATTTTTAAGGCAATTCACATGTGGAAAATAAATTTTAGTAAATGGGTGTGATGCAACTAGCTTTAAAGCAATCCAATCTCCACAATGTATTTATGTTTGCGATTTTTCTAGCCAAGAAGTGTTTTACTTATCCATTGTCCACGTTGTGTGGAGGCTTTTTCCATTATCATGTTTCCTCACTCTGCATAACTATATATTCCACACAATGCACAACCATTTCTTAGGTTGTGTCGAGGATTTTTCCATTACCATGTGTTTGCAATCCGCATGGCCACATAATTTGCATCTTCATACTTCTCACATGTATATGACCTACATAGCCAACAACCTATCTTAAAACATTGTGTGAAAAATTCATAGGATTCATCCCTCTTCACTCTGGTGCCCTGTTTTCAACTCTTATCAACATAATTCATATTACTTATGCTTCTGCATTTCCACACTTCTGCATTCTGGGGTAATGTTTTTCTTTTGAAAATATTAAAATTAGACACATTTTTACTTTGCATTTTTTAGGTTGTGAGTAGGATTTTTCTATCACCATATATTTGTAGTGCGCACAACCATATCTTTAGCACTTGTGTAGTCTGCAGAGATGTCTCCTGCATAGGAAACAATTGGTCTATTTTCATCTTTTGTGCAGAGAATTCATATGAGTGATTAATTTTCATATGCAGATATCTATGCATGTGCACTTATGAATTCTATACACATATATCCTTCAACACTCTCGCATTTCACATAGGTATATCCCCCACACAGACAAAACTTACTCTATTTTTAAAAACTGTGCGGAGAATTCACACAACTCACCACACCGCACGCCCACACCCTTACACTTGTGCACTTTTAATACTTCAAATAGTTGCAAAATGACATTTTCTATTTGAAACCCACTTAAGAGAATAGAACTTGCATTTTAATTGATTTCTTGTGTATGTAAATTTAGGATTCATGGTAATGTGGACCAAGAAAAGTTATTATAATTTCTAGCTATTTTCAATTCTATTCGATTGGTCATTGCATACAAGTTATTGAAGTGTGGCATAGAAATATAAATTGTCTATTTTGAAATCCCATGATGCACATTGTGTTAATTTTTTTCTTTGGAAAGACATGAAACAAATTACCTAGAAAATAAATTAACTATGATAGCTATCTTATTACGAGTTTAAGTGTTTAAAATGCATTGGGATAGTATAAGAGAATTATTGGATGAATCCCATGGAAAAAAGAGTTTAGAAACAAAAATGTTGTGTTGAGAAAGAACCGGGGAAAATCGTATTGAAGGCTTGTATATTTTTTCTAGATTTGTAATCATCGAATTTAAGGTTGAAACTTTTGGACAATTTTTGCCATATATAAATTTTAGTGAAACTTGTACAATTCACTAAGTTTTCGGCTTGATATTTAAATTCCATATGAGTATGCATATATGTCAAAAAAATAAATTTTCCTTTGGAACCTCGTGCACATACTCGTACACAATACATTACATAATAAGAGAAATATCTCACTTAATGTAAAAATAAAACACTGTGTTTCTTATTGAAGTTTGATTACATTTGGTTCTATATAGGCCAATTAGAATACTATTATTAGTGTTTACTATGAGACATATTTATCATAGATATTGTAGAAACACAAATATATCTAGTTAGACCAACTTGCTTAAATTAATAGAAAGTACATTGATCATTCCATGCCAGGCCACAAGAAGGAAAATATACATATTGACATTAATATATCAAAGAAGACCATATATAGTTGGGATTTGCTATGCAAAGATAGTATGAAATTGTTTCTAGAAGTAATTTTTGACGCTGTGAACATATGCATATGTCATTTACAAACAACATCAATTTTTTTAAAGATATCAACATTGGACTACGAATTCCATGTCAATGACAATTATGGAAGAATTCAATAGAAAAACTTGTTCCAATTGCAATCTAGCCCTAATGACAATATATCAACATTGCAATGTAACCCTAATAATAATATATAAACATGTAGTTCAATGCTCATTAAATTTTTAACATAAATTAATTACAAACATTCAATACAACAACATTGCAATCTTAACAATGTTTAGTAAATATTTTGGAGTCAAAATGTACATACAATGCACACACTATTGCTAGTATTTAAAAACTATATAGGTAATATTACAAAAAATGTATAGGTTATTACGCATCAACATTTAGATCAATACAAAAAATAATTAAATTATAGTTCTAGTATCTGTACAAAGAAATCGAAAAACAATACATAGAACTCATCGCACATGCAGGATGACATTGTTTGATATAAATTTTCCATGCACTCGAAAACTGTGCAACATATAAACAATATTTGGTTTCTTTTGCAAATATATTTCATATGGAATTTCTGTCAAGCTAGGAAGTAGATCATGCAGTATAGGTTCCCTAAAAATGCTTTGCACATTATTGTTGTCCATTGCGCATATAATAGAACTTAGAAAATGTTTATATATAAAAGGGCATCTCTAGTTACATCTTACACAGTCAAACATTGCATTTTTTATCAAAGCAGATGTGCATGCAAGAGAGTTGTAGTTGCACATACATGTTCATATGGAGTTGAATATGCATTTTCTGCTATTATTGTACCTTCAACCTATTTATATAGTACAAATCTTAATAATTTAAACCGTGTGTGTGTGCATGTTTCAAATAATATTGTATACGAGATTTTTATATAGTGTTGTCAATCTATACTTACAACATTTGTTTAGACAATTAATTTTTATAGATCTTTGACTACTTCTATTGTGAGTTATGTTATAAATGTCGATTGTGTTGTGCAAAATACCTTTTCTTTTGCATCTCTCCTCCTGGTTATATTTTTAAATAGAAAAATGGGAAATTTCCCTGTCTGCAATTGTTGTTCCAGTGAAGCAAAGAAATGTCCACATGTCTCTAACATCTATAACTGATATATAGAATAATGTAATTGTTATATCACTTGACTTAAGGTATATTAGCATATAACGATAAACTATTGACCATGGAAAAGAATACCATTTCTTTGTCATCCTCTATGTTTCCATATTTTATATGCAAACTTTTTCTTTGTGATCCAACTTTTCTAGCGAGGGTGAAGACAACTCCAATAGTGCCAATTGGATACATGTCTGTATTATTTGAAAATTGTTTTGTTGTTGTGTCTGGTATGAAATTGTATTCTTTATATGTTGGAGGAATTATCTCTACAACACACTATTCAAGTAATGATATCACACGATCACAATAACCACATTCATAGCCACTTTTTGGTGGAATTTTGAAATTTGTAAAAGATATTCCAGCATCGGGAACAATTTTTTTCTCATGTATTTCAATGATGTGTGAAGAAATAGTCAGTGTAACTGTCATAATGCCATTTTTATTTGTCATATCAACACATAATATTTTACGTGATCTATTCGCTTTATCCAAATATGTGCTATAAATAACCATCACGTCTCCAATGAATAATTCTCAAGTTAGGAGACTGTCCAAGTCCTCTCTTGAGACAATATTTTTAGTTGCAGAGTTGCATCATCATATAATAATTACAGGAAATAATCAAAATGAAGAACAATTTCCATACATATTTTTCCCGAAAGCATAATTTACATTTTTATATACATATCTTTCCAATTTCTCCAGTTGCACATGAATAGTCTCTTCACTTGTGTCTGTTCTTCTTACACTTGACTATCCAACATTGATTTCTTCAATTCCAAGTATTCCTATTTCCCTTTAATTGAACATAGCAATTTGAAAATTGCATAAGAACTTGATGTTATTTGTTTGTTATGTCTACAAAAGAGTGTTTATAAATATCTACCCATTTCTTGCTTGTTATCACAATGTGTAGATGGAAAATATCTTATGGAAATTTACCTCTAACTCTGTTGTTGGGCAAATGTTTGAAATGCACCAATACTAATAATTCCCTGGCTCATCCAACTTCTCCTACTTGGAACACGTAATATGTGAAGCCTAAGCACACACTATATTCTATTTCATTTCTAAGGCTTCTACAATGAGTGGTATTTTGGTGATGTTCTTTAAGATCCATCACAACAATTTACAAATCATCAGGAAGAAATGTGAAGAAAGTATGATCAATAGGAGTAAATAAATATGAATTTGGTGCATCATCAGGAAGAACTGTAAAGAAAATCTAATCAATAGGACTAAATTAATATTAATTTACTCCTATTGATCATATTTTCTTCACATTTCTTCATGATGATGGACCACATTTTTTTGGTCTGAAACGTCAATTTGTAAACTGTTGCAATGGATCCGAAAGAGCATCACCAAAATATATTCTATATTATGATTACATTGACATATGCCCCCCTATTTTTTTCTCCCCTCCCCTTTTTTTCTATATGTATATGAACTATGCAATACACAAAATCACATTGCACACCACATAGTAACATAGTAGTGAAAAAGTGTTAATTATATGTACAAGATTAAATTGCAAAAATTCCTATAGATGCAAACAATTTGTGAAGTGTAATAGACTCCGTGATGAACATTGAATATTTAGTAGTTTCCATTGCAACAAAATTGTATCTTATGTTATTAGATCTATATGCATTCACACAACAATTAGAACCATATTTTGTAATTGAAATGCATCAACAATGAACAATCAATAACACAACCATTGGATGATCTTATGGAACTGTAAAAGTACCAGACCATGGTAGAATACATTTAAGTAGTTGAGAAGAACACATAGAAAGAATAGCAGGATCCTAACACCCTGCACAATATTTTACATGCATGATATTTCACGTTGTTATATGGTAGAAAATTCCTCAAACACCCCGAGAAATTGTGTATGCATCCACTAGCTTAATTTCTCTTGGTACAAATAAAAAAAGTAGCAACAACAAAGTCGATGATAGTGAAGCATCAATGGATCACCCACTATAACACACACACATGTCGAATTCATTATGAAGTCTCAAAGCATTGCATGAACTAGTGTAGCATACCACCAACTCAACACACAAAGTAGATAAATAAGCACACAATATTTATAATTGCACATCCGTCAGTAGGATAGGACCTGCTCCAGCCACACAGGAGAATAAGACAAGTTGACAAGTGAACATATTTGGTAGATATCAGCCAACAAATGAACTTATGGGAAGCACATAGGAAACTGGACACAATGACACTCTCTCATAAGAGACCCGTGGGCTACACAACATTTTGCAGCACCAAAGTGTCAAACAATCTGATCCAATTAGATCACACAGGTATGGTGGATGTGGATAGTTATGAATCCACACTTTGCAAGGGCCATCAAAAATATGTTGAGTCATTGTTTTTACATATAGAATTAAAGGAACCCATATATGAATTGCAACATATCAGTACAGGAACACTGACGCATGGAGTTGGCAGGAAAATGAGACATCACAACACCAATTTTTGGTCGTCTTCCCAACTATTTATATGACTTGGTAGGACCATAGTATCAGAGCCAATCTCTATTTCTCGACAAATATATCTCCCACTAGCTGTCAATTGAGAAGTTTCACCAACCATTTAGTCATCGGGTCCATTTATCCAAAGAATTCTAGTTCCACTGTAAATTCCTCGCATCCATGGATTTTCCTAGCAAACATGCAATTTTTTACAGTCC
>JZKD02S0993743.1:0-13566 GCA_000966675.3 Picea glauca
TTAATGAACATATTGAAATGACTTTTATTGGTTTTCTTTTAAATGTTGTAATTAATCAAAACACAAGTTAAACTAAATAAAAGAAAGGAAAAAATAAATTCAATTTATTTGTAATGTGTAAATAGTTAAACTAATGAACATATTGAAATGATTTTTATTGTAAATAGTTAAACTAATGAACATATTGAAATGACTTTTATTGGTTTTCTTTTAAATGTTTTAATTAATCAAAACAAAAGTTAAACTTAAACTAAATAAAAAAAAAAGAAAAAATGATATTTAATTTATTTGTAATATGTAAACAGTTAAACTAATGAGGAAAAAGAAAGAAAGGATTACATGTTTTTTTATTAGTTAGTGAAAGAAATAAATGTAATGAAAATATTTTTATTTTTATTTTTTTTTAATATTGTAATTGGTAAACTAAAATTTTAACGAAATTGAAAGAAAAAAAATAAATTATTTACATTGAAATCTATTAAAATGGTGAAATCTATTAAAATGGAGGAAACAAATTTGTGTTGTTTAGGTATTTTTCATTTTTAACATTGTATTTAAATAAAAATATATCGAAAAAAAATGAAAGAAAATAATTCCAGAGTCGAAGAATTGATCTTTTATTTATTTGAAACTCCATACACTTTCTTAGATTTTTTTATGCTTTCAAATCCCTATGATAATTCGGACTAGTGTCTTCTCTAACTATTCTAGATGGTTTTTTCCAACACACATACAATAGCCAAGTGCAGAAAGAATAAGAAGAAAACTAGTTGGGCATTGAATGGATCAAAGATAGTGACGCACAAGGATTTCATATGCATACCAGAAAATTGATTAGTACTGAAATATTTCAAAATTTTAATACAACAAACTTAGAAAATAAGCTAGTTACCTCATGGACACCATTAAAAATCTTCCTTGCTTTGTTCCTTCTACCACTTTGCAAGACGCCCCTACTATCAACAACTCATCAAATCCCTAGCTAAAAATGAATGGAGGATGAATGACAAAAATGAATGGATCTCACTCATCTCTTTGCATACCTCTCAAAAAATAATCCTCCTTTGTTTGGTCTCTTTGATGGGCAATTTGAATAATTATGGTTGTTCTATGTTAATGAATGAAATCCCTTACAGGCTAGAACAACCTCTCTCTCTCTCTCTCTCTCTCTCTCTCTCTCTCTCTCTCTCTATACACACATAGAGAGAGAGAGAAACAACATTCATTTGAAATATGTGTGTGTGTGTGTGTGTGTACATCTACATAGAGAGAGAGAGAGAGAGAGAGAGAGAGAGAAACAACATTCATTTGAAATTTATATTGCCAATGATATCTTATAAGCTTGTTTTCCATGGAGTTATATTTGGTTTTCCATGGAGTTATATTTGGTCCCTTGATGAGATACAAATCTCATGTCATAAAAAATGTTGATAGAGGAAGAGATAAATCTAGGCAACCAAGGTGCTTGTACAGACAAACATTTACTTCCAGATAGTATAGTAATTCTAGTGTTGGTAAAGGAACAAATATGGACAGTAAGAATATTTTCCCTTTGCTAAAGTCGGTGCAAATTTTAAACAAAACATTGTCCTTTATGGACGTATGATATATCTATTTCATAGAATATTGTAGATATAAATGCAAGCAATGGAAGGAAATTTGAAAAATACAATTTCTCTCTAGACCACACTAAAACCTTGAGGAAGCCTCTCTCAACTTGTCCAGTTGTAAATGTCCAATTTTGTTAATTTGATGAGTCACTTTGGAAGATTTTTCGGCTCTCTATTCCACTCTTAGCTCTTGCGCTATTGTGGGATGGAATGGAATGGATAGAAATAATATGGCCTAAAAATATATACTCTATTTAAATTTTGGCTCTTGAAATTTCCCTTCCACTACTATCGCCATGTCTCCAAGAGAAAGAACCCTTAGAGAGTTAAGCATTAAACCAAGTGTTTTTTTCAATATGTGGAAAGGTTCAGATATATTGTCTTGCAACCAAATCTACTTCTTAAGGACAAATAAATGATTGCTTCTCTTTGGTATCTACTTTTTGTGTCAAGGAAAAATATTCTACAGGAATTCTTTGAGACTTGAGAATAGAAAATTGGTTTTCCATCAATGCTATCAGTGGTGATACAACAAGAACAATTTCATCCTTCACAAGTGTAGGAATTTGGTATCACAAAGACTTTCCACCTCCTTGTAGCATCCTCAATGAAAGATATACCATGACAAGAGATTCAATGACCTTTGTATTTGCATCCTTATCACCTGTTTATGTCCAGCTCACAAATATGTCAAGGTTTCAAGTATATAAATTTGTTACTTTAAGAGTTTCTTAATATACGCTTTTGTCTACCTGAAACCAATTTTCTTTTGCACATTTTTTTTAATCGATTCATGTTAATGAGCTAAAAATGTCATGTTGTTGAGTTGAATTCTTGAGAGGTCTTGTGTTGGATAGGCATTTTGGTTAAGTTTTGAGATCTGTTCCAGAAGAATTCAAAGAAAAAAAGGGAGTTAGAAGATGGACCAGAGCGCGCGATGGGAGCATAGTTTAAGGAGTCAAAGCACGCGACAGGAGAATGCACGATGGAGCAGTGCACCAAAGGTAGAAAATGATTATAGAACGTTAGGATTTTGGAGTCATTTTTTCCACTTTTGTAACGGGCTCAACCCTATTTTTATGTATACATATGTAATGGGTGATGGGTAGAAAGAGGTTATAAATGTTAGAGAGTCTGAGGTTCAAAAATTTTGGGGAAGTTCTTAATGCTTGTTGGGTAAGTTGAGTTGAGCAAAGGAAGAGGTTTGAGATATGATTGAGGAGTAAATATCGCACTGCAGCAGAATGGCAAGGAAGGTTTGGGTAATGTTAATGTTTCATATTGTGTAGCGCAGTGTGTACCTTTAAGGGAATTATAATTGACTAATAAAATATGTTAGTCATTGTGGATGTAGCCCAAGTTGGGTGAACCACATTAAACCTTTGTGTTGTGATGTGTTGTCTTTTTATTTGATGATGTTTCATGTTGCGGTACAATGTTGATATATGTTGAATGTATTATTCATATATGATGTTATAATGTCATGCACTAAATTCTCTATTAATTGAATGAATGTTAAGTAGAATATGATGAATTTTAAGTAGTTTTTAAGTAATGGGAACTGCGCACATGGTTAAATGGTAGGAGGAACATGAAGAATTCATCACCTCCCCTCATCACTGCAGAACCCTGGTTCCTGCATACACTCTAGATGCCTCGAGTGAGACTTCACTTGCTCTACAGGTGATGCCAAAGAACCGGTGTCTAAGGGTTTTGTTGGTATATATATGATTAACCCAGGGTCTGCCCACTGCGTGCCAACAAATTTTTCCATTGTCGGGACCGGGAACTGCAATTGAGGGAGTGTTTTGGAGGCCAAATAAGGAGGATATCATCAAATGGATATAAAGGAAGCAATGATAATTTTCCAGAGAAAAGAATAGGAACCCATGGTTCAATGACGAATAGTGGTTGCAAAGGTATGTATTCATATATCTTCATGAAACATTCTTTGGTGAATTTCCGATAATTTTGACTGAATGGTCAGAAAGGCTAGTGGTGAACGTTGGGAGATACAGAACTGGAGCTCCAAGAAAATGAACTCCTAAATTGATCATAGAACTTAATACAGTAAGTAATAATGTTTCTTACGCAGTTGATTTCTAGTTGAATAGTATATTGGGGGGTTATATTACAAAGTTTGCAGTAGATTGTACCCAGTCTTATAGTGTCATTGAGAGGGACTTTTTCAAGGTTCTGTGTGGAACATATTTGAGCACATTGTCTACTTGGATAAAAATGTTGTTGTGGGACAAGAATTTTATGAAGATAGAGTCTAACTGTTAGGCACCTTCACACACATAGGGGGACTGGAGGATGAACAGAGGATGGTTTGAGAGTTGGAAGGATGAGTAAGGATCAGATGGACTGGGGATGTTGAGAGAAAAGGATACTGACTTAGATAGAGAGATTGGATTATTGTGTTGTGGGAAAACGTTTAGATATAGTAAGAAGGAGATTATGGCTAGGAGGGAAGAGAAGCAAATAGAATTCGAGGAAAGTGACCCATACACAGTACTTGAGATCATACTGTATGGAGAAAGGAAAAGGAAAGAAAGGGATCTGTTGAGCACTCAACACACCCTAAAAAGCCTCTGTCAATTTTTGCTTTTTTGGGTACCACCTTATCTTTTGCACTGTCTGATTTGACTTCATATCGAAAAATGTTTTGTATTTGACTCTCATCACCTATTCAATTTTGTTTGAACTTATGAAACCATGTGACTTAAAATGCCTTAACACCTGAATAAAGAATAGACAAATGAAACACTTCACCCGACGCACTCAGATTTGGCATCAGAAGGAATTCAAAGAAGGAAAAGAACCACTCAGGAAACATTAGTCTCCGAGCGTCGATCTCCATTAGCATCGAAAAAATGAAGTTTTTGTTTTGCGACACGTCTTGCATAAGGATATCGTTGATATCTTATTCCCCTTCGACATTAGTTAAAGACGAGGGGAATATACGTTAACAAAAAAAGAAAAGATATCATCGATAGCCGATGCCCAGTGCGCTTATCGGAATCGAGGAAAACCTAAAAGGATCGCAACAAAATTTCTGACCACACTAAAGGATATTCCCGATCGTCGATCCCCGATGCGTTTTCGGCATCAAGAATTTTTTGAGGAATCTAATCTGAAGAAATCACTTGATAGGTTTATCACCGATCGCCAACACTGGATATTTTTTCGGCATCGACAAGCTAAGGTTTGTTTCAAAATGAATAACTTAAGGAAAGTCCCTGCTCTAATTAATACATGAGACTTAGATCATCAATATTCAATGCCACGTGTCTTTACCAAATTGGAGAACCGTACGGTCTAGTTTTACCCTGAGTCATTATTGGTTCCCTGAGTCCGAGTCACACCTCCAATTCAGATTTTCTACGATAGCATTGTATGGTGAAATTGATCGACGTCAGAGATTTTGCAGAGGAACATCAACGAAAATGTTCATAGCACATCCTCTATCCCTAATCCACCCACTAAGAGAGCGACATGATGGGATGTTTTAGCATTAGATACGTTCAGTTTTGGATCATTTAAGGATCTAATTAATACCAAATCCCGGATTAGTTTTTACCTCGTGTGCCAATCAAAACAGTCATTTAAAACCATTGATATACCACATCACCACTTGCGCCTCCGTCGTCAACCCATGATGAATTTAAGTTATAGATATTCGACAGCAGATTTGTTCAAATTTCACTCATCACCCGAATTGAATGGTTGATGCGACACGGTAATTTCTTCCATGTTTAAATTATCTTGAATCATTGTAAACAAAATCATCCTGCACATAAGATAATTTTAGAGCATCTTAAGGATAAAGACGAGGAATCAAAGGTTGTATCGATCCTGTGATTGTCAAAATAACCAGGTTTTAACAACCTTCATAGGCATGTATCCGAGTATGTAAATTTGTTGGTTGTATTTCATATGTTTTATCCATTTTTTTTGTTTTACACAGTCTCTGAAAGTTTATTTTAGTTACACGAAAATGCCGCCAAGAAATCCAACCACCAAACGATCATCGAGGGCACCGAAGCTTAAATAACCAAAGGTAGGCGAAGGCTCCTCTCCAGGGTCCACAAAACAATTGGAATACACTCTGAGGCCGGAACCAGTCATTAAGACAACGACGAAGAAGGTTTTCATCCAACCTCTAACCTTTGGAGATACAAAGGCAAGCACAGGGTCCAAGATGGCACTCCTACATTGGGGAGAACTCTTTAACAAGATTAGCTGGGAGGAATACCTGGAATATGTCCCACACAATGATCCAGATGTAAGGGCACTCGACGACAAGGTGTTCCTAAACATCCAACGGTTGTACCTATATATGGTGGCAAGTAGAACCCCTATTTTTCCCTGTATTGAAGTCCTGAAGTGGCTCATCAACCACACAGACACACAAAAAATTTTAATCAACGATGACAATGGTGGGTGTGTCGGAGTGTTCCTACCGGTAGAAGTTCATAAATACTACAATCTTAGAGATCCTAAGGAGCGGCTAAACACGAACTTCATGGTGAAGTTCTATGAACGCCAGGACACTAGACGGGTGATGGCCTCATGGTGGATGGAGGATAATAAGTATACCAACCAGAGCATTGGCTGGTACGAGACGACCAATTTAAAGGATCCATACATCTATTTGATGGATCTCATCCATCGATTATATGGAGAGAAGGATTGCTCCGGATTTTCAGTGGCGTGGATGCCCTTGGCTTACATAGTGGCGATCTCCGGGAGCAGTTTAAACTAGGGAGAAATAATTTCTAAACAACTGAGCATTTGTGTACAATAGGATTAGACATTGAAGGAAGGAGAGACAATGACTTTCTACATGGATTCCTACTTTCTCGATGTCATGTGTGCCAGAAACATCTTCGTCGGCATGAATCTGAGTTGGCATGTTGCAGAGCTCCTGGCCCATGTCTACTTCAGCGTGCTATGGGAAAATAGGTATAAGAAGTCTTACTCCCTCATATGCGATGAATTCATCATGCAAATTTATTTTATTTTTTTTAAGAAAGAATGCCTGAGACTATCGGTTGTAGCCAAGAAAATGATATTCAATGTAGGTCACTGGTACTTGGATGAGCGCGACACCTACATCAGGGTGTTTAGGGCCACCGGAGCACCACATATCCTTCTAGCTCATGTCCTGGACCATCTTGTATTAGGATAAATATGTTATCAAACCATATTGCAAGGCTACAACACCACCTTGGTCAAGGACAAGAAGAGGGTGTTCATACCCTATGGTTTTCATGTAGGGTTTTACTTGATAAAGGATACCGCTCAAGCCAAACAAGCAGGGATGGGCCAACTCAATTTCATATCTCAGATGGGTTGATTCCACAATCATGATCCAAAGGGCCTGGTCTTGCAACATGCTTTACAAGTGTCATCCTGTTGGTCATACGCCCACGACAAATTTGAAGACGAAGTCTTCACAAAAAAATCCCAAGACTGGGACGAGGTGGTACAAAGGATGGACGACCCAAAAATGACCAGGTTCAGGTCCATGAGCCTAGATGAACAGGCGACAACAATAGAATAGTCAACTCAAGAGGCCCTCAGATCCAAGGAAGAAACTAGAGCGACAGAAGCAACAGAGGTTCCCCTGGTGGCTCCAGTGCAGAACAAGGGATTTCCTATGACACCAGAGGCATGGGAAAGGATATTGATCATGATTGAACAAGTAAAACAAGTAATTTATCACCTGTATAATGACCTATACCTCATAAGAATGACAAGGGTCCCTGCTGACAAACCAGATGAAAGTCGGGCAAGTCCAAGTGGCCCTGAGGTAATACAAATTGACGAAATCGTCGGGTTAGATGACCCTAAAGTTACAACTCCATAGGTCGGATCACTAGGGGATGTTTCATCTCAGCCAGAGATAACAATAACATCAGGTATAGAAAGTGCCCCAAACCCCCTCCACGACTTGATAACAATCTATGATGATGAGGAAAGTTTAGAGGTGTCCCTTGTGACTTCGGTGCAAATCACAGAGGAAAAGGATCCTGGGAAGGCATCTTCTCCATCTCTCGATGCTCAAATTCAGAGCCTTCCACCGAATGACCAAGAGGTATAAAGTGTCTTACAAAATGAGCTACTCGATGTACCAGAGACCCAAATGGATAGTCCGATGAACGAGCCAGGGTCGGGCGAACAAAAGGAAGAAGTTCCACAGTAGGAAATCGACATCTCAACAGTCAATTATCAAGTAAGTACCAAGCCTACCCCTGATGCTTCAATTTCAATCGATACTCAACCTCCTTATGAGAAACAACTGGAGGTCGAACCTTCAGAACACATGGAAGATGGTCAATAACCCAGTATTGAACAGATATACATCATTGGAAGCCTGGGAAATATGCTTACCTGGGGAGATCATCAAATCCCCGAACCCGTGGATGAAGTTGTTTATATATAGGACATCTCCTATGACTGTAAAAGGAAATCTATCGTAAATAAAACCACCAAGACGAGGAGGATTACTCTGGATCGCTCCATCCTCATCAACATAGAGGAAAAATTGATTAAAACAGAGCATGCCAAGACATCCGAACTTATCGGTGCAGAGATGGAAATCAAATATGCCACTCTGGACAGAGCGAAAAGGGATGAAGAGGAGTTTTTGGTTGCGCTGAAGGAGTTGGAACATATACGCCATTTGGTGAAATATTACCAGGACACCACACAGGCCACGGTGTTCCTGAGAAGCAAATTCCAGGAGGCCTATAGTAAATTTATGAATGAGCGGCACCTATTCACTGCAAGGATAGAGGAGCTTCAAGAAGACACCCTCATGGAGTTGGCGATGTGCAAGGATATGGAAAGGTGGTATGAGAGAACACACCAAGATGTGGAAAGGATCGACTACATCAGCACGGTTCAACAGGGTCGAGATACTGAAGAGCATGACATCCGGGTACTAAGGGAAAGCAGCATCAACCACATAAAGAAGTCAATCGAATATTGGGTAAAAGTGTCTCAAGAACCTCATTGGGAAATCCAAGAGAAATGGCATGAGTGCGAAAAGAGTTGGATCAAGATAAATTGGGCGATGGAAGACATCGACCTCTCTGAATTCATCACACCCGATGACTTTTTCGATTTGCATGACATAGTCAAATTACATGTTGAACAAGACTCATCATGGGCTACGGAGATATAAAAGGTGGAAAGCATGGTGCCAGGTCAAGTGCAGCAGTTCATGAAACACCCGATCAAGGCTCGAACCGTGTTATAGCAGTTAAGTGCTATAATAGTCAAGTATCAGGCACGGGCAATAGAGATAAGAGAAATCCTTTCGACCCCAATGGAACAACATAGATTCATGTATGCCAACACATGCAAGGATCTCTTCATCAAATGGTCGGAGTACGAGAAGATTCATCCACTCAAGTGAGATCATTTTATGACTCGTAGAAGACTGAGAGATAAAAGTGCCATGTGCCGAGTTTTGTTTTACTTAGATGCACTTTTGATAGTTATTTTAAGTTAATAATATTTTATAAATAAGCGTATCGACTTGTTAGCAAAGGTCTATGATTGTTGCAAAGAACCTCATTTTTGGATTTGTAAAGAACTATTTCAGAGCTGACTTAATTGAGAAGTCTTGTTTAGGACCAGAGACAAGTTTGTGTTTGTTTTTATCAAAAGCGTGTGTGATTGGATCTGAAGAAGAATTATTTCTAATTTTATCTCATGAATGGATGTTGTAACGAGTAAGATCTTTTGAATCTGTTGATAAGTAATCTGATTCAATATTTTTTATAGTTCTTGTCTTTAATGATGAAAAGTAAATTGTTGTGTTAATATGTGATTGATGATTAAAGTTAAGGAAACTATTTTTCTTCCCATCGTTTATTGCATGTATGTTTTCTTTTGATAATTATATCTCACTCAATAATTGGAACATCAACATGTTAATGTATTAATACTAGGCTTGTGGTAGGTGTAAGAATCATTGTTTGCATGCTAGAGTAAAAGTGTTATCCCGAGCTCAGCCTTCTTCAGTAGTTGAGTCGTTTCCCCTTCATTACCTAGTTGGTTTATACTATCATTTATATTGTATCGGTCCCACCTGTAAGAGAAAATACAAAAAAAGAGAAAGTCCAAATTGAAGGAGGAGATTTCACAAAAAGACGTCTTGTAAATCACTACGTAAAGCCCATCAATTAATTGGACGGATCGCAAGGTCTAGAGACCCATTTCCACCATTAAATGATGCAGAGTCTAATTGTGCCTCGGTGGTGGGTTTGGTTCCTACTATTGAGTTAAAGGGATTTAGGACCCCTCAACAGAATTGGTGCTAGAAGGAGGGAATCAAGAATGAATGGCTGACAAAAAAATTTACAAAATCTTTCACACAGCCTGTAGATTCAAAATAGCCCACATGCATGGCTAGTCATTCCCAAGACAGCCCACACACACTAAGTACTGTTGAAATGAATAACTCACCCCAGCAAGAGGAAGAACATATATTCCCTGATATATCTTACGCTCTTCCTCATGAGGAATTTAAAAAATTCAGAAGAATCACAAGAGCTTACGCCCAACAGAGCGATGTGTTTCCCTTAGCTCTGTTACTTCCTCGAAGAAAACAAATAAACAGACTAGTGGTTGAGTCCCCCGACAAGGTTTTTATGCACACAGTAGAAGACCTAATATATTTCTCCCTCACCGAATTTGAACATCCTCTTAATCTAATCCCTGAAACACCAGCCGACAACTTCTCTGAGCCTGACGATTTTTCTGACGAGGAAGGGTTTAACTCAGAACACTCAGTTTCGGGATCGGACGACATGGAAGATAACAACGATCATATTGAATAAAGGGGAAACCCACCCCAAAATAATCAACCTTGGTTGACCAGAGATGCTTAGGCCATCCTTGGGTGAGTACATAACTTTCCCTGACATCCAAAAAACTTACTCCCTAAATTTGACCCTGAAAACCTAGAATTTTCCCCTACACTTTCGAGAATTCGGCCTCCATGTGGTATTTTAACTTACCTATAGGATCCATGACTAGTTGGACAAAGTTTCATAAGGATTTTCTAGATAAATTTACAAAAGAAACCACTACAGGAGATTTGATGGTTGAATTGTTCGTTGCCACCATGAGTTCAAAGGAGAAGGTTAAAGACTTCAATCAAAGATTCACCATTATCTTAAACAAATTCCAACCCAGAGCTAAACCCACTTAGGATTTGCAAATCAAAGTATATGCTAACACTCTCCCAGCTTCTGTTTCCATGTTTGTGAAGAGGGTTGCCAAAGCAACCTTAGATGAAAATTTTGAAGAAGCCAAAGCGATAGAATTTAAAATGAAGGGATGTAAGGAACACCAGGTCTCATTAGTTAAGAAAGAAGTTCAACCTCCTCTAAGGAGAGGAATATTGATGACTATACACCCAGGGAAACAAGAAGAACAAGGTCCAGAAAATGGAAGTGGAGACATAGAAGACCTACAACGCATGGTCAAGAAGTTGTCAAATGAAATCATAGACATGAAAAGAAGTGCAAGGGAAGGAAACCAATGCCAGAGGCCCTATAAACCTTTTTTTAAGATAAATCCACCGTTCAAAGCGATTGAACCTCCCCTAGCCAACTTGAACAACAATCTGGGAAATGTAGCATCCGACTCTTTCTGTACTTATCACCAAGAGAAACACTCTGAAATAGACTACCCACAATGGGTGCATGCCATGAATTTGATGGCCAACCGGTTTCTAGATGAAGTTTCCCTAACCGAACAATCAAGCAGATCAGTTATGAATACTATTGACCAGGAAGAAGTTTATCTACCAGAAGAAACAACCATGTTCATATGGGACCATGACCTACCAATGCCTTTCGATGACCTATTTAAGGTTCAAGAACCACCCGCAGAGGTCTTGGCTGTGTAAACACAAAGTAGGGGTCAACATGTCTCAAACGATCTTACTACTGCCAAAACTTCAAGAGGAAAACCAGCTCCTGATCACCCAAAATAATATTTTGTCCCCCGAACAAATCCTATAAACATCCATACACGAGAATCGCCCAAGCTAGACTACAACATAGTAGAAGACTTGGAAAGGTTGAAAGCAAATATATCGGTCATGGACATATGTAGAATCCAGTAGCAAAAGGACTTTTTGTTACAAGCATTGAAATCAATAGAAAATCCTACAACAAGCACTGACCAAGGAGGAAATCTAACTCCCATGGATCTAAGAAATAAACCAACTGTGAATGCCTACTCTGAAGATAAGAAGGGAAAACCTTTTGTCCCACCGTTCCTTTTGACATTTGAATTTTTCAATGGAAATATCCATAATTATTTGGTTGACTTGGAAGCATCCTCTAATTTCATGTCATTATATATTTGCAAAAAATTAAATGCAATCCCTCTCAAAAGTGATAAACATGTTATACAACTAGACAGAACCCACGTGAAGGTTATGGGAGAGCTCAAATATGTAATGATTAGAATAACGACACACCCTAAATTTATGCAAGTAATTGACATCATTGTAGTAGATAGCCTAGAAGCTTATGGATTTTTATTGAGTCGAGATTGGTTCGATAAGTTAAATGGATACTTTAGTACAAATTGGGCTCACCTTTGGTTTTCATTAAAGGGACACCCGAATATGATCAGGATCGATAGGGAAAGATATCTAAAACATATTGTCACCGACTTAGAAACCCTTAACGAACCCTCATTGACATATTTCCCCGTGCTAGGAAATTATTCCTATGACTCTGATTTCGGGAATTTCTCCCTCCTCTCATCTAATGCCCCTCTTAATCAAAACTCTGAAATGAGTTTTCAAGAAGACTTGCCAGCAACGACAGAGGAAACCCTCTTTTGCCAAGGACCTGCGAAACAAACAGGAGGAGAGGAGGAAAGTGACAAGAAAGAGGAAGTTGATAGGTTTTTCCCACAAGTTTGGACCTTATACTTTGATGGATCTAAATCACAAGAAGGGTCAGGGGCAGGGTGCATCCTCATTGATCCAAAAGGTAAATGATAGTTCCTGTCCTATAGACTAGAATTCAAATGCACAAACAACACCGCCGAGTATGAATCTCTGTTACAAGGGCTAAATAAATCCATAGACTTAAACGTTAAAGAATTGAAGGTTTTTGGAGATTTGAAATCATCGTTAGAAAAGTAAGGAAAACTATACATTGAAACTCTCCACACATGAGGAATTACCGACAAGAAGTGCACAGGATAATAGAGCATTTTGAAGCCTTCGACATTACAGCGATCCCCAAAACAAAGAAATTTATTGTTGATTCTCTAGCCACCGCTGCCTCAAGGTTATCACCTCTAGAAGATTATGAAGACTCCTGGTTCATTGTGGATCTACTCTACAAACTGTCAGTGCCCAACAATATTTCTAATTGGAAGGTCTTTGAAGGAGATGAACAGATCATAAATGTTTTGACCAATCAGGATAATTTTAAATACTTGGCTATTGACGATGAAGTATTCCAGGAAAAATCAGCAGAAATCGATCCTCAGACAGATCAATTGACTGAAAAACCAATGTCTCACAAGATACCGAAGGGAATAGCCAATTTAGAAAACCTTTTGGACCTAAGGGAAAGATTTAAAGGGTCAAAGAATGCAAAGACGGGGATTTATTGTCGCATGCATGAAACTATAAATTTAGGAACCCCGAAAAACCCTAAAACTATAAATCTTGGCAAGTGAAAGATACCAAATATATAAAATATGCAGAACAGAAATGAAATGCTAGAAATGACAGAATAACATTAAAATATCCAGCATAATCTTCACAATACACATAAACAATACACAAAATAGCAACAGAAATAACACTTTGAATCAGATAGCAATGTTCACAGGCCTCTTCGAGGGGGCAACCTCCAGTCGAGCAACGCTCTGTTACAATAATATCCAAGCTAGGGTT
>JZKD02S0993776.1:0-13566 GCA_000966675.3 Picea glauca
CCTCCAACGTTGAAGTCCTAGTGTCCAAAACAACTCTCAAAACTTTGAATTTTGAAACCCTAACTAACAAACTAACCTAATTAAGGCTGACGTCATAGTTGGTTATCTCATCTTGGCGCAACAAATGTTGAATATAGGCAATTAAATGATGTTTTGAAGCATTTATTGAGTAAAGTGTTGGTTGGATACATTGTTAGCTTAATCATCTTGATAGTTATTAATGAATTGATGCTTTTGCCATAGCCAATTAATAAAATGTTGACTTCATTGGTATCTATTGTTTTATATTGCTTATTAATTGATATCAGAGAGTCATTGAAGTACTAACCCATTGAGTTATAGCCTGCATATATACTATATTATTGTTGTCTTGTTCCGGGCAGGGGTTTTCATTTGGGCATACACTTCTTTATTGGCTGATTAGCCGGACTGTCTGACTTTGGTGGTAACCTATGAGGAGGAAACTTTAATCTTGACTTTATACCTTTCCCTCTTCAAAACCCCAGGTTACCGGGGACGTCTCCCCTGGGTTAACCTCCCTAAATAGAAAGAACCTCTCCATTGAGGTGACATTGGGTGGGGAAGGTTCTTGTTATGCCAGTTTGGCCTCAATTCTCTAGCCTTTTGACCTAGTTACAAACTGTGCGATAACAGACCCCATAAGGGGTTATCCCTCATTCTATGGGAAGAAGGGGATGAAGGCCCAAAGGGATTTTTATTAGTTAAAAGGATAAAAGCCTATATATAAACCTTTTAGATGCTTCTCCCAGGGATCCCCCAAGAAAGCAATGAAGTGTTTCTCTGTAAGAAAAGGGGGACCCACAAGAATAAATGATTGTGAATGCTTAAAAAGGTTAGTTGGAGGATATGAGGTCTCATCACGAGCCGACATATCCTGATCATGGGTATCTAGTGGTATGACATTACCATCCTCTGGTCACCAAGCCAGGGTAATGGCTCTGAGTTGTATGGCTAAGATAAATGGGTTCTCATCACGAGCCAACCTTTTCATTCCACAAGGTATTTTTGAGTGAAATTGTCATTATCTGGACACCACGCCAAGGCAGTGACTTTCAGCTCATCCTTATAGCATGAAAGAAACAAAAGATGGAAAGAGAATGGGCTTGGAAACAATGCATTACAAACGAAGGTGCCACACACACTCTACAAAGGCACCCATGAATGAGACACTACAACCCCTTGTATGTCACGAATCCCATGCCCAATGAGTCTTGACCCATAGCCACTTCATCTATCTTACATGGCTTAGAGAGGGATCACTTGGGAAACACTCCTTGAACTAGGGAAAGATCTACCCAATAGGACACCTTGCCAACTCTCCCATATCCAATCTTGGCAACTTGTATAATGTCTTTGAGCACTTATTTGTTTGCCCGGGTAATCTTTGATGCACATGCTTAGGTGGCTCATGTATTGATTTGATTTACTCACCATGATAATATGACTTGAGATCCTTGGAGGGCATGCTTATTTGTCTTTGCAGGACCTAGCTGGTGGACAATTTTGGAGGAACAAGCCTAGCTTGGGCTTCCATGGGACTTGAACCCCACAGGTTGGATGCCAAGGGCCCACATGCCGGATGAGAGAGACATACCATTGAAGGCCTAGAATACAACCTAGAAGACATGACCTAGCCCTCACATGCCAAACATTTTTCCTAAGAGAGGCAAAACATCATATTTAGAGGCATGATGTCACCTAGAAGGTATAGGGTTTGGTGGTGAGCTTATTACTCATTGACACATGGGCGTTTTTTAGGAGAATGAGGCCTTGACCATGAGGAGATGGCCTATATGATTGACATGTGGCCTTTGGAAGCCTAACGATGCTTCTCCAACACCAACGACTTGCTCCTGTCAAAACGTCCCCTAAAGGGGTGACGTCACCTTAAGTTAGGGTTTCCTTTTGTGTAAAAGTGAATTTAAAGATGAATTGTTTAATATTATTTGTGTAAAGGGGCAAGATTAAGGTTGTTGACCCCTAATCTTCTGGTTTACCCTAAAATTATGTGGACAAACTATGTTAGTAACATTTTGTATAAATAAAGATCATAAGATCTCATTTTAAACCATAACTCTCCCATTTGGAGAGGCATTGGACTGAAATTTTCGCTATCTTTGGCTATTTTATCTCTTGTTCTCGTGTATGGCTACTTCCTTGGTTATTGGTTGGTAGAAGTGATGCACTAGCCTTGTAAGACTCTTCTTTTGCTATTGTGGTGGTTTGTCTTAGCATTTTTCCTTGAATTGGTAACGCTTTTACTTTGTGCTATCATTTGTTATTCAAGTCAAGGTTATTTTGCTAGAGCTAGGTGGGAAGTATAAGTACATACACCCCCACCTTAGCCTCCATCATTTTATACTTAAGTATTGTTGATTTAATAAGGATTTACTAAGAGAAGTATAAGTGCATACACCCTCTTAGTCTAAACCATAGCTAGAGATACTTGCCTTGGGGAGTGAGATGATTTACACCCCGAAGAAGGTAGTACCTCTAGCTCTTTATTTCCTTGACTCCATTAACCCAATCATTGAAGGCACTAGTCATTACTTGTTGCATTGGAGAAATAAATTGTTTCCATGGTAAACGTGAAGGTTTCAGGTTTTGAAGTTATCTCCTTTGGAAGTTCTTCTTTGAGCCTTTGGCTCTCTTGCCTCATTGTGGCATCCCCTTTCAACCATTAAATCTTGTTGTTGTTACAACTAACTTCTACAACCATAAGGTTGTAGAAAACCTAACCCTTTAACCCCTAATAATTCCTAAAGTAACCCTAGGACTAACCCCTAACTTTGCCCTAACTCTCTACTAACCCTAGCACACTTGTTGAACTAGTTAAATGTGTTTTTCATTGGCTGTTATTTCTGCTATAAAGCTTGGTTTGCTACAGCCATAAGGCTAATAAATGTCATTACAGTTAGTTTTTTATGACAGTATTGCTTTTGTGCTAAAGTATTACTCTTCATTGTTGAGTTAAACTAGTTTTTACTAGCTTGTCTCGTGCTTATTCAATTGGACTTTTAGCACTTATTATCTTTTATGTGTTGATATATATCATTGATTATTGTTGCAATTAGGAACAAGCAGCTTAACTTGTTTGTTCACCTAACATTACTATATGCAAGTGTGGTTTTTCTTGTATCTCGGGCTGGTACAAACACTTTTGTAGGTACCCAAAGACTTGGCAACTTTAAACCACCCAGAGACAACTCATCAAAGCCACTTTCCTCTTCCATCATTGACCTTTAGGAGGATACTTCTCTTCCTTCCCTTCCATCTATCTCAATCCTCCTAGGGTCGTCAAGATCACCTCCCTAGAATGACCTAGTCACCCTTGAAGTGTGAGACCTATAACGAGGTGACATTGGGTATATTGTCCCTTAGTTGTCGCCACTTGGTGGTTGGGTCAGGCTTTTCCCAACCTACAACTTGTGCGATAACATGTACTATTCGATGAAAATGCAAATCATGGGTCTAATGTATTGTTAGTTGGACTCCCTAAACGATTTGAATGCAATAAAATAACATGCTTGTGAATTAGTTGGGAGTCAATTCCTTTAAATTCCCAACATGATTTACCTCTAATTAGATTACTAGACTTCCACCCACAACATGATCTCACCTTCAACTAATCGTTGGTTTACAAATACAACCTATTATCAATTACAAATCACTCCATTGATAATTAAATGCAAATGCCACATCACCAATTCGTTTTTGGTTCACCACAACACTAAAATCCATTCATTGAAGTCATTAATTTGTAGACAACATAATTTGCAATTCTCTAATCACTAGATTGAAATTGACTCAAGCACTATGTCAGTCATATGCTACAACCGTTACAATCACCTGCAACTAGACATTCTCCCATTGCCATGTTATGTTTAAACAATATATTGAACAAGTGGAAACCATATGTTTGGGCATATCTATGTATGATTATTTTAATTCTTGACTATTTTATTGTATAATTATTGTATTCTCGGTCTTCCAACATTGTTCTACACATTGAAAGTTTTCCAATGATGTGAAGATCACCTCAATTAGAGTTCATATGAGGAATTTATGCCTCCCACAAGTTGATCTATTCAGTTGACCACCGTGATATCAAGGGGATGCCACTTCAGCTATCACATGTGGACCTTCAAGAAGATTCTAGATGGGTCAAAACCCTAACCCTAATCGAGAGTTGAAGCATATAAAATCCCTAACCCTAACTGTAGCCATGTTAAAAACTGGGCTGCTAGGAAATGAAGGGGTTCCATTCCTATTGCATTGAATACTATTCCATAGTAGAGCAAAGCATTAAGTGTGGGATATATGAAGTAGAATAGAGTAAGTAGAAGATCTTGTAGCAGCCATACAGACCAAAATGTCCATGCAAACTCCATAATGTGAACTTTCTTTGTATTTGCATTCCATAATTGAGAAGAAAAGGGCAAGGCATGATGCTCACCTTCCAGCTAGGTTTTTTCCATGTTGGATTTTCCCTAGGCACATCTTGTGTTCGTTGTGTGGGTGGGTGTGTTATTTGCTTAGCTTCTTTCATTTTAGTTTCAATTTACTTCACCATTTTGTGTGCTTAGCTAGTAACATTAAATCTGAACTCTTAAGTAAAATACTACATAATAAGAGTTCACAGAATATTGTAAGATCTATTGTGATAAACTGTTCTAGTGGAATATCCACAGCAATTTACAGATAGTGCATGTGGTTAATTGAGCACCACCATTAACACAACATAGTGATCCACCAGGAATCAAAGCATTCAGCCTTCCACATGTTTTGGTAAATCCTTCAAACCACCACATGTAAACAATCAGATATACATATGTATTATTTTGGTCATATACATTTAATGTTTTGGTTGTAGTGGTAGCAATGAGAAGAGGAGTTTTTGTGCTTCTGGTTACACTAGAATGTATGATGAATGGCCAAAGATGTGGTGAATTCAATGTGAAATTTGAACATGACAATATAGCAGAGACATCATTGTTGAAGAGCTGTTTATGAACTCTTAATATAATCAGAGTGTATTCCTGCTAGCATAACAGAATTCGAGTGGATTTACTCCATTGTTGTGCCTTGGACTTGCCATCATAAGAAAATTAAACCAAGCCTTTGAACCCATTCAGAACAGAGCATTCATGTCCATTAATGAACAACGATTGAAGAAGCTTGAACTAAGCATGACAATAGATTGCAGGGGAATTGCATTTTATTTCTACAATAAAGATCCCTGTTGAAGCATTTTATTGTTTATAGATCACCATTGTTGAATACAATGATTGTTTAATAACAATGTTATATTTTTTGTTTCATTCTTAAAATGCTAGCTAAAAGCTTCCTTCGTTGGCATCCAAAGACTTTAAATTAAGAACAAATTTCCAACAACTTGGTTTTATGTAGAGATTAATAAACATCTATAAAAACGAACTTCCCGCATAGTATGGCTTGAAGCTAATATATATGTATCAATCAAGTAAATTTATGGATTTTATTAAGGTGATGCTCTATGTTAGCAGCTCCGCGTTATTTGTCTTTCGAGTTATGTGAAACATCTAAAAATAGATCCCATTCATGCATAAAATACAACCCATACGGTGATATGAAATTGAATCAATAACATCTTTCAAATAAACCATTATGACCCTCATTGCAAATTGATAATAACTAATGAATGATGAACTAGGTTATTTGCAACTGAATCTCAACTCTCAATTTGTACAATATCCTATTTTACAAACTTGGCAGATTGCTTTCAATTGAAATCAAATGCTCAATGATTAAGCTAGTTTCTGCTAAGCCCTCTCAAAACCCAAAATTCATGGTCGTCATGGATGAGAAAAGCCATTTTTCTCAATCAGTACACAAAATAATGAAATAAATACAGGATTCCTTTCCAAACACATCCTGAAGTCATCCCAGCTCACTGCCTCATCACTGTCAACATCAAAAAGCTTAAAAATTTGATATACCTACAAAAAGAACAAATTCAATCAGATTCTTGGCATTAGATGTCAAAAATATAAATCCACTGAAAGCTGGATAAACATTGAGTAGAGAAATTGTTATGACTCTCCTACAGACTTATTCAAGCATAGATTGAATATATTTCCAGAGATGATAGCGTCAAATATCCCAGAAGTTGACACACAATATCTGAGTTCACAATTGATTCATTCTCTAGGCTAAGTGCTTTCCAATATGATTGTTATTAAGAATTGGATCAAACTAATAAATAAACCACCAGTAAAATAAAGTAATTCTCAAGCTTCTCAATTTTTTTCACATAATGTGTTTAGCACTGAATAATAATCTTCAATAAAAATAGTGAAAAACTTTCCCCAACTAGAAGGTTAAATATGCTCGTTGAAAAATATCTTCTAAATAGCATCAGACAGCAAGATACAAATGGAAAATCAATAGAACTGAAAATTAGGAAATGAGCTTTTGCTGTCCGGAAGACTTGTATTGGACAACAAAGCATACAAGATATTAGTGCATAAGACAATTCAAGAGTTGTAATTGAAAAACATTTAGCCTACATCATGTGCAGTTTATCAAGGCTTGCAGGGAAACTGAATGAAACATTCGCTATCAAAAGTAATCAACTTTTAACATTGCAATTGTGTTGGAATTAATAGTCTAATCGGTACATGTGGCCATGACCCATTCATATGTATCATTATCTACTTGTAATTATGTCCAAGGCCATATTTTATTTCATTTATTGTTTACTATGTTTATGGTTAAGCCAGACCTAGTCAAACTTGATATGTAGGCTAAATAACCCTCTTGTGGTCTGTTCTCTTGTTCTGTGGGCTCATAGCCCCTCTTGAGTTGTGTATAAATATACAATTCAAGCTCTCATGTTTGATCCAATGCTATCAGAACCAGAAGCCGGACAGAACCAGTTGACCCCAAAAATGTGAAACCAGACCGGAAAAAAACTGAAAAAAAAAACGGTCAGCCAAAAACTACATAAAATATTCAAATTTTGAAAAAAACATATATATTCATGTGCATCCATATGAATTGAAACCACTTATACACATGCAAATTTTCTCATTTATATAGCAAGTAAGAGAACATATAACCAAAATAGCATTGAGTGCAATCCATCTCTGAACCAAAATACATCAACAACGAGGCTTTAAATGGCCTCTAGAGTTCAAAAAAATCATGCTACAACAAATAACTACATATCATCAAGATCATTACTTATATAAGGATCCTCATCATCAGTGTCTGTAATGTTCCAGATCAATTTCTTTTGTGTTTCTTGACTAATTTTGGTTCATATATTTTCACAAACAGTTTGCAGACTTGGACAAATTTACCAGAAAATTACAGTGGTCTCTTTACAGATTTTTGTCATGTTAATAGTGTCCAATTGACTTAATACACGCAGAAGCAATTTATCTCAGCCCAAATAAACAACAGGCAGATAAGATATTCGATAAATATATAGGGAAATACATAAGTTTGAACCTGGGTTTGAAGCTGGAACCCAAACAGCAATCAGTATGGACTCCTGTAAATCATATGGGACAGCTCCAGCTTGAGGAAAGCACCAGTTGATGCACAAATTCTCCCAGCACTTCATTTACCTCAGAAGCAAGATGAAAAGAGGTCCACTCAGTCCACATACACCTTAATAATTGTTGCACCCAGATAGCAGCAGCTCAGCCTCAACTGATAAATTCGGCACTGTGGCTCACTCCCAAACAACAGTCCCTTGTTTCTTGACTTAAGCAATGCGCCCAGCAGCTGGAAAGTGCACCCAGTGGATGAAAGATACGCCCCACAGGTGAAGGAAGCACCCAGCATTGAGAGAATACACCCAGCCTGTGTATAACTCAGCAAGTAATAAGAGAAAGTCCCCCAAACAGAGTTATTACTGCCCAGGAGAGGATTAAATCGATTCTCACCAATAAACTCTTATTCTACCTCAGAAATCATACCCCAACTCACTGTATATAACTGTACAGAAGACCCATGATTTTCTTCTAAGGTAACTCGATCCCAAAAGGAGAATACTCAGCTGTCAACAATAGAGGATCGATCTCACAAATATCTTGGATACCAAAGAAAGATCTTCAATTCACTATGAAGCTCCGTGAAGAAACCTGAAGTGATCTCTTCCCCAAATCTAGCTAGGGTGTATCGTTGCAACACCGAAACCAGAGATAACGAAGGGTTTCCTGAAAACCCTAGTCTCTCTTCTCAAGAGCTCTCCAAAGTCTTTTTCTCAAATGAGCAAAATGCAAGAATCATGAGAGACTCCTCACTTTTCCCCTTTTATTCCTCATTTGCCTTTTTCTCGCTCATTATTTTACTTTATTTCATAAAGTCACTTAAGTGAGTTTTTTCCACTTTATAAAATTAAAGTGACTTTTGAGTTTCCTAGGACCCATGTCCCCCTTTTTGATAAATTAACTTTATAAAGTCATCCTAGGCATTTTATGTCCCCTAGGTCCCTTTTTCCGCCTTAGCCCACGGGAACGGTTAGGCTAGCAGAATTTCCACCATGGTGCCTTTATTCGGAAGGGGACATTACAGTCCTTCCTGCCCAAGATTGCTTGTCCTCAAGCAAACTCAATCCTGGATGTTGAAGCACCTGCTCTCCTTCCCAGGTTGCATCTTATGTAGGCAAGTCCTTCAATTTAACCAGATATTATTTGATCGTGCGATTCCTCAACCTGCGTTCCCTTACTTCTAAGATTGCTTCAGGAACTAGAACCAACTATCCTTCTTCGTCCATGGGTGGCAAATCAGTGGAAGTGGTGATATGCTGCCCCACTGCCTTCTTGAGGCATGAAACGTGGAACATGTTATGTATCTTACTACCCTTTTGCAGCTCTAGCTCGTACGCCACCTCCTCAATTCTCCTCGAGATGCGATAAGGTACATAGAATCTGGGTTTTAGTTTTCCTGCCCCTTTCATTTTGAGTGAGGATTTCCTGTAAGGATGCAATCGTAAATATACCAGATCCCCCACCTCAAGGATGTGCTCTACCCAATGCCTGTCAGCATACATCTTCTGTCGATTATGAGCTGACTGCAAATTGTCTCTGAGAACCCGTAGGATGTCCTGGCTTTCCTGTATCCAATCTTTTGTTGTAGACGTCCTACTGTCACCAAATATTTGGTCCATGAATGTCGGAGTGTCATAACCATACAAGGCTCGGAAGGGTGTCATCTCGATCGACATATGGAACGTGGTATTGTAGCAGTGTTCCCCCAAGTGGAGCCATTTTATCCATGCTTTTTGTTTCCCTGACACATAATTCCTCAGATAGCCCTCTAACCATTTGTTTACAATTTCGGTCTATCCATTAGTTTGAGGATGATAACTGGTGCTCGGTGTCAGCTCTGTTCCGACTAGTCTAAATAATTCCTACCAGAATCCTCCTATGAATCGAGGATCCCTGTCACTGACGATATTTTGTGGCAATCCATGCAATCAGAATACTTCTCTGAAGAAAAGCTCGGCCACCTGTGCTGCTGAATACCTGGAGGGTATGGCGAAGAAGTGTGCAAACTTCGTGAGCCTGCCAACCACCACATAAATGCAATCCTTCCCCTGTACTTGGGGCAACCCAATGATGAAATCCATAGAGATGCTTTCCCATTTTTGTTCGGAATGGGAAGTGGTTGTAGTAGTTCAACAGGATGAGTGTGCTCTTCCTTATTCTGTTGGAAGACATTGCATTCCCTTACGAATCTCAGCACATCGGTTTTAAGGCCCTTCCATGCAAATCTTTCCCTGATCTTCCTGTAGGTTTTCAAGTACCCAGGGTGTCCTGTCAATGGGGAACTGTGTGCTACCTGCATAATTTTTTCCTTAAGTTAGGACTCCGGCACAAGGTAGATCCTATACTTATAATAAATGATGTCATTGACAACTCTGTAGCGATCATCCTATGTTCATCCATCGAGGATCTCGCAAGCAAACTAGTTCTTGGAATACTCTACCAACAATAGAGCTTTCCAATCTGTTGAAACCTCTATGAGTGAGAGAATGGGTGGTATTCTGGAAAGAGCATCAACCAACACATTGTTCTTTCCCTTCACATACTCTATCTCAAAATCATAAGCTTGAATCTTACTGATCCACTTCTGCTGTCGCTCACTCAATTCTTTAAGCTCCATGAGGAATCTTAGGCTATTGTGATATGTCTTTACCTTAAACCGGTTCCCCGCCAAGTATTGCCTGAACTTGGCCAATGCATGCATGATGGCCAACATCTCCTTGTCGTATATCGAATAATGCTGCTCATACTCCTTGAGTTTGCGACTTTCAAAAGCAATGGGATGGTTATTCTACATCAAGACAGCCCCTATCCCTATCCCTGAAGCATCACACTCCAAGACAAAGGGCTGAGTGAAATCAGGGAGTGCTAGAATAGGGCATGAGCTCATCACCTGCTTCATTTTCTCGAATGTCTCTTGGGCCTCCTCTATCCAAACGAAAGCCCCCTTTTTGGTGAGATCGATCACTGGCACTGTCAATTGTGAGAATCCTTTAACAAATTTCCTGTAGTAAGTGCAGAGACCAAGGAAAATCTTTAGTTCTGTCACATTCCTGGGAGTTGGCCACTCAATGATTGCCCTGATCTTTTCTGGGTGCACCTGTACTCCATTCGCCCCAATCACGTGCCCCAAGTAGAGCATCTCTGTCATACCATACTCGCACTTGGATTCCTTTGCAATCAACTACTGACTCTCAATAATACCAAGTACTTCATCAAGATGTCGCAGATGGTCTTCCCAAGTTTTGTTGTATATGAGGATGTCGTCAAAGAAGACCAATAAGAACTTCCTCAACTGCTTATTGAACACATGATTCATGCACGACTGGAAAGTGGCAGAGGCATTAGTTAGCCCGAATGGCATGACCAGAAACTCATAATGCCCATAATGGCATCGAAAGGTTGTCTTAGGTATGTCCTGTTCTCGTACCTTAATCTGATGGTACCCTGACTGAAAATCAATCTTTAAGAAAAATTTACCTCCCCTGAGCTCATCCATTAATTCATCGATCCTGGGTATCGGGTACCGATTCTTGATTGTTTTCTTGTTTAGAGCCATGTAGTCAATACACATCCACAGAGTATCGTCCTTCTTCTTGACTAAGACAACTGAAGAGGCAAACGGGTTGGAACTAGGGCGGATGTGGCCCATTTTCAACAATTCTTTGATGTTTTTTTCAATCTCGTCCTTGTAAACTTTAGGGTGCCGATAGGGGTTTGTGATAACTGCTTGGACCCCCTCTTCCAACTCTATGATATGCTCAAAACCTCTATCAGGTGAAATGCCAGGAGGAATGTCACTAAATACCTTATGATGTTTGCGGAGTAATACTTGTAAGTCCTCTGGAAGCTACTGCAGACGGTCTGGTGGCTCTCTGTCAAAAATAAAACACTCTACAACCCACTCTATATCACCATGCCTCATGACTGCCTCCATGTTGTACGATGACACAATCTTCGGAGGGTAATGGTGCATGGCTCGTAGGACCACTTTCTTGCCATTCGAGCATGTGAACTCCATCTCCATGGTCCTCTGATCAATAGTATATCTCCCAATAGAGTAAAGCCATTGAACGCCCACCACTACATTGGTGTCTATTACGTCCACCATGAAGAAATCATCTGTCATTGAGTAGTTTCACATGGTTATTGTGAGCTTGGGAATCCACTTGGTGCAACTCCCCTGGTGGCCTCCTGGTATGACTATTGTGAACCCATCAAATTCTTATGTCGGAATTCCTCTCCTCTCGACCATGTTAGCGTCAATGAAGTTATGGGATTCTCCCCCTTCAATCAAGACTGTCACCTTGTGCCCCTGTAGGACACCTCTGACCCTGAAGGTATGATACCTTGAAAATCTTGACATCAAATCCATGATTGGGCCCTTAGCCCCAACCTGTGAAGACTCCTCTCCTGATGCTGGATGTCCCCCATCTTGTGCCTGTTCCACCTCCTCATCCTCATCACTGTCACTGTCAGAGTATACCTCAATGTAATGGGCCTTGCCCATTTTGTCCTTCCCAACACATTTGTGTCTTGGTGCCCATGGTTCCTGACAGCTGAAACATAATTTCTTTTTCCTCAATTCTCTCCTAGTTTCTTCATCCAGTTTGGGCTTCCCGATCCAATCTCTCTAAGGTGGTCTGGTCTCCTTAGTCTTTGGGGTAAAAATGGGTTTGGGCGGCGTTATCCACCAGTTTTCACAAGCTGGATTTCCTGAAGAGCCACCAAAGATTGAGTAGTCATTGCTCGTATGACAGAGTTCAGAGCTCAGCCGGTCTTTCAAGAGACCACCTTTTTCCGTTTTTCGCCATTGTAATAAATGACCTGAGTATGAGATATTGTAAAAGGCGATTGGCCACCTAAGACCTAGGTACGAGCATGTACTCTAGAGTGTTTTTTTTACTTGTTAATTATTTTTTCTGCTTGCCTTTGTGAGCGATTAAATAATTTCTAAGTTTTTTCACTCAGAAGACTGACTCCAGAGCCTTGGCATGGAAAACTAGTGCCTAGTGTCTAAATGTATATGAGCTCATACTAGGTCATCTTGATTGAGTCATTTGGAAATTGCAGCTAGGTTTGATAGGTTTTTTTTAATGTTTTAGTGAATTAATTAAATTATCGCAAAAATGGAATTTTTTAATTCTAAGTTAATAAATTGTAAAAATATGGCATCGAACATTGTCAGATGCCATTTTTATGGTCGTTTTCCAGTCCAGAGTATCATGTAAACCCCTATTTCCCTTCTTCCGAGACAAAAAAGTGATTATTATCACTCAAAAATGAAATTTACTTGAAAATTACGAAAAATGGGTGATTTAATTTATTTCCTATTTTTTAGGAGAACTAGGGAACATGTTGGAAACATGTTTTTCTCATGTCCCTAGTTATTTGGAGGCCTAGGCGAGTTAAGTAAAGGTGAGGGAGACTTCACTAGAGGTTAATTGCATGGAGGAGATCCTAAAGTGGGGACTCGACCCCACTTAGTGAGATGGCGCATCCTAGAGGGATGGCGCACATCCCAAGGCACATTCGCATTTCCTAACTAACCCTTACACTCCACCTCACTCCACTCATCGTCACTTCACTACACCTCACTCACCCATCACCTCACTACACTACCTCTCCACTCTACACCTCTCCTCCTTCACTCATGCGCCACTCTTCTCAACCCCACGCATCTCCCCTTCACTCACGCATTACCAAACCCTAGCGCATCCCCTCTTTGGAGTTGTCACCACCTTGGCTATATAAGCAAGGCTACCCCTCCTCCATTCGTTCGAGTTGGAGCTTGGGAAGATAGACCACTATTGTATCGTTGTATCATTTATGAATTGAAAAAAAAAAGACTTTGGAGTTCTATTGGTGTTGATGCTATGTGTGGATGCTTGCATCTAGTGCTATTTTTATGAGGTAACTTGTATCTTGTATTTCAATTTTGTAATTCATTTGCAAGGCTTTGAAGGTATGCTATCATACAGTAGGGTAAGATAAATCTAGTTTGATT
>JZKD02S0993787.1:0-13566 GCA_000966675.3 Picea glauca
TTTCCTAACTACAAATGCATACTAATGCATACTAAAGAAACACACTTTTACCTAACGACACATTAGACCAAGTAGATCTTAACTAACTCCTAAGTGTCTAAATATCCTAACAGGGGCCCTCCAGGTCCAAGGGGTAGCCAACCAGATATCGTTTCCCCCACTACAGTCACCCAATGGATCAAATTCCACCACTCTGTAGGTATGCCCACACACTGCCCCAGGACCTCCTCGTCCTGGATGTGGGCCCACATAGCCTCTGGTACACCCTCCAACACCCACTTGAAGCGGCGGTGCAAGTCCTCTACCAACACACCGGCCTTTGCCTCCGATGCATGTGTCAGTCCAGCACCAACATCATCTCATCTCCGCCTCTTCACCGCCCTCGTCTCTGCAAGCAGTGGTCTTATTGGTACTCAACGGGTCGGCTCCCTGACCATCTTTGCCTCATGGCCTCGGGGTCCCACATCTGTAAAACAACACCAAAGGTAGAGTCAGCATCCATATATACATATACAATCATATTCCACGCTATCAAAATCGTAACCATAAATAAAAAGACATACCTCAAACATCTGATTCCTCCCCAAGAGGTGGCATCACGTCTGGGTCATGTCGATAATCCATACCAGCATATGGGTACCGCAGTATAACATGTGGAATTTTTCACCAAACACACACCACCATGGTCATGAAGTAATGGCCACCCTCTCCACCCCCATGTCTATCCAGCAAATGGGCCCACCGCATCACTTGCAGTTCCCGTGGCCCTACAGGCCCCAGCAGAATCCTAGGGCGCAATAGGGGCACCCTCTCCAGAAACCAGGCCACCGCAATAGACCCAAATGCAAAGTCATCGGCTTTATATGTCCAACACTATTGAATCTTCCCCATAATCCTAGAGTACATCATAATCCTCCAGGAAAAATGGTCTTCATCAAGGATCCTCTCCACGATCCTCAGTTGACCTCATGTGATCCGTTGAGTCCCCAAGGATCCATAGATCCTCACCACCATAGCAGCGATGAACTCCATCAGGAGGTCCTCAATTGCCTCGATCCTGATGACTGGCCCTGACAATGGGTATGGCCATGTGCAGTGGAGATGTGCCAAGTCACCCACTCTCTCATCCCCCAACAGCTGGGGGTCAGTAGGAAGGTCCATCCCAAGGAATGGGAGCCCCGTCAAAAAAAGACATCCTTGACAATCGAGAATGTAATTTTTTTTCCCCTGACAATGAAACACTCCAAATCAGTGTTCCACGTGGCCATCATATATTGGAGCATGAAATCCTACAACCATATCAAAGGGTAGTCGAAGAACTTAAGCAACCCGCAGGCTGCCAAGTACCTCCAAACTCCCAGTTGTTGTCTCGTTGTCTCCTGGAGATGGTCCCAGACTCACTCTATCCAATGAACTGGCATCGTTCTCTCTGGGCTATGTTGATCACCTACATCCACACAAAAACCCTTGGTCATCCCTCATCATCCATAAAGAACATCAAAAATTTCAAAATTTCAAACCCCTTAGCCTTGCCTCCAGTGCGCAACTTTCACCCATACAGGCGCGCACATGTGTGTGCCTATTCGTTGCACAGTTGTTCACACATGTGTAGCAGTCTATAAAATAGGCATGCATCCTATGCACAGTTATCACCCAGATAGGTGCACACTGATGCGCAGTTGTCTGAGAAACAGTCATGCACAGTGCGCAGTTGTCAATTTAGCAGGTGCGCATCTCATAAGTGTTTGTATTTCCCTCCCCTACGACCACATGAACAGTTGTGTCAAGAACAAACGCACAATATGTGTGGGAAAAGGAATTATACTCATGCATATGCGCATGGCTATTCTTCCTTCTCCCTCACACCGGTGGGCCCCTACCTAAAATTACCCATGTACGGCCCTTCGTACACCCCCTAACTACTTTCTACCAAATTCACATTATGTGGGAGGATGGGACCACTAACCTGGCTCTCGCAACTCCTAGATCAGTCGAATCAAGCTCACGTAATCTCCAAATATCCTTAGGATGCTCTCGTCAAATCAACTACAATGGAGGGTACAAATGAGGTGGCATTGTGGGCCCACCAGCCATATATAGTCCCTTTTTCCAAACTTCCACACTGAGTTACAGGAGTCGAGAGCCTTTGTTTTCCAATCCATTCTCAACCATGGGATCTTGGTCCCGCCATATACATAGTCACATCCCCTAGGGTCATAATCTGAACTTGGCCCCAGAGGAGTATTTTTGTCACACCACATTCAGGTATGCATGCTCATGTTCAAAATTATCAGATAACTGCTATATGTTCTTTATCATCAGATATTGTTCATGTCAGGTTTTTGGTTTTCATGTGTGTAGGTACTTGATCATCAAAGAGACGCAGCCCCTTTAGGTATATGTTCGACACTGGAATGTAATTATTCCCTCTGTAAATCAATTGCATCTCCCAGTCACACCCTCTGCCATTTACCTTTAGGTTCCTTATATCTGTATCTATAGTATTGTTACCTCTACTACATTTTGATTTGTCACCTGGTAGCACTCTCCCCCACATGAGTTGTCCCATACATAGTTCCCCTTGGCAACTTGACACTCATGATGATTTCACCCCTAGGGATGGGAGTCCCGATAGTATTCTTCACTTTCAAGAATGAACCCCATACTTCTTCTCATCATATTTCTAGCTTTCCCAATGGAATCCCAGGTCATATCATCTTGATTCTATTGACTGCACCTATGGAGTATCATTAGCCCTCCATCTCATCCACCATCAGATTTCCCATCTACAGATTGTCTTCCATTCATTTACCTCATACAGAAACCCACCCATGGGGCCTCCAATAGCTCCCTTTTGCAACCCGCGCCCTCACAGGCCAAGTCATCTTTCATTGGGGCACCCATTTTTGTATCTGTATACTCAACCCAAATTATTATTTATTTATTTGGTAATTATAAAAAGTCGTTGTTTTCAGCATTTACTTAGCTTTTTTTCATCACCCTTGATGACCTTCTTTTCCTGGAAAAGAAACCTATGTTGCCCTTGGTTGGGGCATCCACTCCTTTTGTATTCCAACATCATTCACAAACACTGAGTATCCCAAGTCCATGTACCCATAATCTTTGAGTTTTTCCACTTTGTTAGCCTATGGCACAGTTTAACCCCATATCTAGTCATCCCCCTGACACTAGATACAGTTTTACGGTTGCTGCCAATCATTGTTAAAAATCACCCAACCAAGGGTAGTATTGAGTCTCACCACATCTTGAATTCATTCATGTTCCATGTCAGTACCTGATCTCATATCAGTGTATTTCACGAAGCCCTTTGCTTCTTGGATTCGCGTCTCCCTTTCTGTCGACATCAGTGCAGTTTCCAGAAGGGAGATAGTATCTTGACTCTCATTACCTTTCCAATGAGGATTCTCAGACGGCAGAGAGAGAATCATCATTGCTCTCTAATTTCGTTGACCTCCATAACATTCGACTTCAGCAAACTCTCATGTTACACTGGGTCTTACTATGTGACTATTGCAGTTGTTTCATACCAGTCGAAGACCTATGAATTCATTAGGCCATCAATGCCTACGAGTCATCAACACTTCTTACAAGCATCCTTGCTTCACTTCAGAGTATGTTCACCATTCAAAACTTCCATCTATCGTTATCAATCACCCCGGAAGGCACTGCAGTTATCTACATCAACATACATCTTCAGTTACAATATCACATTTTGGTTACATTACATGAGCACGGGGCATGGCCACCTCATTTGTACATAGATTTTATTTTTCTCCCTAGAGAAAGGCTTGGGTCCCACAATTTTCCCTTTCCCTCCAATGGATCAATCTTGCAGTTCTTCTCAGAACTCTTCATTATAATGTCACTCTCAGTAAAATAAACATTGATGTATTTCATCTATATGTATGCTCCTAATCTCACACATCAGGGGGAATATGTTATCACTGAAATATCGTCTGCAACATTGCACGCAAATGGTTATAGAAACACAGCAATGCCAATAGCAATTAGTTCACTTGCAACACTGAAATGCATTCAAAAGGAAAAAAACTATACAATTGGGTCAAAAATTCACATGTGCAAATACACCAAAGGAAGCACCCGCACAGTTTGTGGGCCAACAAAGCCCTTATAGCGCACAGTGCGCCAAATGCGTGATTGTGTATGAGAAAAGCCATGCACTTCTATGAGTGACGCATTTATGGATCTTTTCATCCCCTCAACCACTTATGGACCAGCTCCCAACATGATTTGACCTTCATATCTAAGGTAAATCTGAATGGGGGGATGGTCAATGACTAGAGGGTGCCCTAAAAGGTCCCTTTTTCACACCAAGAACCAATTAAATTTTTCCTTGAAGAAATGTTATGAATAAGAGCCATGAGTGCACTAAGAAACCAAGATATTTATAGTATTTTTATGCTGCTAGAATTCTCCCTTGAGAATCCTCTTTTCTCTTAGGATCCTTCAAGCATCATTGAAATAGGCCATTGCACTCACCTCTTGAGGGAATAGGCATTGTTGTTCTTCACCATTTTCCATTTTATTCTATCGTAAGAAGATATCTCCATTAGGGAACTCAAGAGCCCTCCCAAGGAGGAAGATGGGACTCATAAGTGCTCATTTTTTCTCTACAGTGTTTTGCCTACTAATCTATTGATTCATTGGTAGCATTATGTTGTTCATTGGTTGATTTTTATGGTTCTAAGTTTCTCATGCTTTCTAACTTTTATTTCTTAGTTGTTTTAGTTTATTTCTTTGTTTATACATGTGTTTGGCTTGTTTAACCCACTCACAAACTTTTTTCTTGTCTAGCAAGCTCATCTAGACATGCAAGTGTTGGTTTTTTGCTCACCCAAGTGAAAAAACCAACACAACAATACCCATAGGGGGAGCCATTATTTTTTCCCACGATTGGTTAGAGAAGGTGTAGTATCAGAAGGAGACATATCGATAGGGGATTTAATACCCCTAAGTTGAACCCCAATTGTACATATATATGTAATTGTAATTTACATATAAGCTGGTGAGATGAAGGAACAAGATATTTTGTTTGTATGTACATGCATTGAGCTAGTGCACGTGAATCTCAAACCAATGGAGTGTGCACAGTTTAAAATGAATATAGTGCATCATTTAATGTGTTTAGCGTGCACCTTTGTAAGTGCGTGGGGATGGTGCACTAAAAGAGGAGTAGTTTAATGTATCTAGCGCGCACATGTTCAAGTGCATGAGAATGGAGCACTAAATGAGGAACAACTTAATGTATACATTGTGCACCAGTGTAATCGCACAGGGGTGGTGCACTAAAAGAAGAGACTTCCAAGATGGCGCACATTCCAGGATTCTGCACACATCGTCTAAGTGCATGATTTTGGAGGCCAGAGATCCTTTTTGTACATATTTCATGTTGTAATGCACACTTGTGTAAGTGCACGAGGGTGGCGCACTAAAAGAAGAGTGTGTGCATCCAAGAAGTTCCACGTGCACTATTTTAGTGCGCGATCTTGGTGTTTTTTAGGCCGGTGAGCCTGGATGCAAAAATACCAGTACCTCTATACTAAGATTGTAAATGTAATCATATGAAAAAATAATGAAAACACATCACTGCAGCAAACCAACCATGTAAAAGAGTATGGGGGGATAAATCCACTAATTAAGGTTAAGTAACTACGTTAAAGGGGCTTAAACCCAAAGGAATATTATATTAATATCCCATAAAGTATAAAGTAGGGATATTGTTTTATCTTGAGTTTGAAGGAGGGGGGACATGTGGACCAAAGACAGTTCTCAACATGACAAGTGTCAAGTTGGGAACATGCATCCAAATAGTTTGGGACTTCTTAGTTACTATTCTTCTCTATCGTCTGAGTTATTGACCCAGGGTTCATGTCTTTCGGGTTTCCAACAAAGCCTTTAAAACTATCGGCCCTCCTGGTAAACTAGAAGGCAACACAGTACACAGAGTGCACTGCACAGTCTCACCTGAGATAGCTTTATATGGGTGGTTGTAAGACTCGGGTGTTTACAGCCTAGGATTGAGTATGAGATAGGGGTTTATTATTAAGAGCCATATACTACGAATCGTGATTGCAATATACTTTTTACTCATTGGGGTGCATCTATCTTTCACATTTTATTTCCCGAACAACACAATTGTATTCCAAAACAATGTATTAACTCGTTCATTAAGCATAACAATTGACTTCTGAAAGCAAACAAATACATACATGTATTCATCACATTACACAGATATTACCATGGTTCACCCCCTCCTGGTCTACATCCATGAAGACTTGGATCTTGTCTCTTTTATTATGGTAGTTTTGCATCTCCAGCACCGCATGCTTACAATTCCCTCAGATGGGTAAGATGTGTATGAGGCGAACTAGATCGCACCAAGCTCCAAATCTTACGATCTAATCCTTATATCTTCCTTCTCCCCTATATTCTTAGATTAATAGCTTACAAAAATGGTTCATAGCAACGTTACATAACGCATCGAATCGTACATAGATATGATAGGATATTACAAAAGTCGAACTAATACAAAAGCGAACCAACCTCTATATGCTACATGAGTATCTCTATTTATATATATCGGGATCTACAGCCATTTACAATGTATTACCAAAACCCTAACCCTACCGAAGTTAGGTCTTCCTCCCATGCATAGGTGTTTTTCTTCCTCCAGCTGTCGCTTTCCTTGTGCACGCTTTCTTGCATGTGTGCATGTTGTGTTACCTTCTATCTATTACTTCCACTTATGCATGCTTTCTTTCCCATGATCATCCTTCTTTCGAATTCGACCTGGTACCAACAGGCCCCCAACACTAACATGTGACTCATCCCGAGTCACCTAATCCTTCTAAGCTTCTTGGATATCGTTGGTGATCGTCTGGAACTTTTCCTTGAGCTCTACTGCTTTTTTCAATGCCTGTGTTGTCTTCTTATTGATGGTGTCTACTACCTGAACTACCACTTCGTCGCTCAGCAGTCCTGCAAATTTGGTCTAGGTCTTTGCTATGTGTGTTTTATCTCCTTCTGTTTGTGCGATTATTTATGCTACCCATTCCTGTAGTGGCTCTGTTTGATCTTGACGCTCATGTTTATGTGTTTTCACAATGATAAGTTCTACCTGCATCTTCTTCATCTCATGCATCCCTTTGACTTGTTCTGGGATTGGTATGGTCTTCTGCCTCTATTTGAGTTCTTGGATCATTTCATTGATCCTTTACTCTTCTTTGTCCTAGCGTTGGACCTGTGGGTCCTCCTCCAACCTTGTCCAAAGTTGTGTTTCTTTATCGAGAAATTCAGTTGTTTTGCTAACCTATTGTTCCATCTCCTGCAGCTGCGTTGTTGCTTCCTGCTTCCTTTGATCCTTCACTGCCGATGGAGTGGTTGGTGTGAGTTGTTTGTGGAGATTCTCGATATTCTTCTGATATTCATCAATTGCCTATGCAATCTGGTCAACATTTCCTACTACTGGGAGTTCATTTATTTGCGCGATGCTTGGGAGTTTCTCAAAAATTCCTCCCACTCTTCATTCCAATTCATTTACGCATTCTTTTTCCTCCTGAGTTTCAAGCTTGGCCTGCTCACAGACTTTTTCCAGTGCCTCCCACTTCTTTGTTGCTTGTTGTATCTCAACTAAGTTTTTGTGTGCACGAGACTGTACCTTATGGTCGACGCTAACCTACAATTTGCGTAGTGCCCTTGATGGCATCCACATCAAGACCAATTGGATGTGGTCCAAATCCTTCAAGGGTGTCTGCCCCACGATTTCATCCATGCGCAGCATGCTAGGTTTGATGTAAATCATTGTGTTTGTGTGTGGCATGGAGTGGACTAGGTCTCGTTCGTCTACCTCCAGTCTTTCTTTGGTATGTATTGTCAGTGGCTCTATGCCTCTACTACTGCTTTTTTTCTATGCTTCCCTAAATTTCTTGAGGAACTGTCCCATTTTTTTTAGCTCTTTTTGCAATTTATCCCTATGGTGTGTTGCATGATCAAAATCTTCTTCTAGGAAATCCTGGACCATTATGGTAATCATTTCCCCATCGTCCTTCGTGATCATATAGTTGTCTATGCCCGTTGTGAATTTGATTTCTTGTGCGTGCCTCCTGCCTATGCGGCTAGTCTCATATTTCCCCCTGGTTGTTGTGTGATGGGGTTTGGGGCAGTCTCTTATGCTCCCTCGGCCTGTTTCTGATGTACGTTGGTTGGTTTTGTATTCTCTTTCTTCCCCTTCTGGGTCCCTGTCCATTTTGACCCTTCATCTTCCTGAGTCGGCTTGGTTTGGCCCATCCTTGGTTTCTTGGTCACTGGGATTTATGGAGGCTCTGTTTTCGCTTGTTCTGCCTCTCCTTCTGCTATTGTTTCTGGTACTTCCCGGGTAATGGTTGGGATCCTCCATTCATCAGGACATTCACTGATGACCATGTTGATATCCCCCTCTATTATGCAGTAGTGCATCTGTAGCCATTATTTATCTAGATCCTACCTTCGTTGTATCCACATTGTTTAGCGTGTGGCCTGGAAGTTGGTGATATCTGCATATCACGCGATAGCCTCTGGTGTTATTCTCCATGATCGATTGATAGCTTCATGTATATCCCATAGGTATGCTTCAAATATGATTTAGTTCTCCCTCTTATGTATGGCCTACGACCTGGATCTCAATAATAGGTATCTTTCTCCTGTTGGTTGTGATCTGGAACAAAAAATTACATACCCTGGTTCTCGCCATCCCATGAAGGATATTAGGGTGATCATCCATGAGTAATGGAACTCAGTGCCTAAGTCATGTGCATCCTTGCATTCCTCTTGAAATAATTTCAATAGATATGGTGCCCAAGTCATAGAGGTGTCTTCTGTGCACTGAGCTGCAACTGCAATGACTCATGTTGGTACTTCCTCTTTGAGGAATTTTCTGAGCAATTTGAAAGCTAATATATTTGCGCCCATTTGGGTATATGTTTTATTGATTCGTTTGATCATGATGCCCCTTGTTCCCCTAGAAGTGCCATATTTATTCTTCATTTTCTAATGCTTTCTCCTTGGATTTTTCATCCAGAATCATCCATACCTCGGGCTGGTAACCCTGTGATTTGTGCGATAAGCTCAATAGCTATGGGGATTGGTTTATACAGCCATATGTCCCCTCCATGTGTGACTGCTAACATCTTCTTGACGCATGTTGTCACATACTGGCCTTTGCCAAAATGTGATAGCTTCAGAAAACCTAAGATTCTTGTTTTGTCTAGCACAGCTGCCCACTGGTGTGGTGGCTAATCATTTCTCCAAGTTGGTTTATGACTATGGTATGCATAAAGACCCTCTGTGCTAGTTATGGGAACTTGGTTTTGTTTGATACGTCATGGTTTGAATATTTGATCTTCCCGACGTGACCCAGTAGCTATGGTTCTACTTGTATTCCATCTGGTATGTGTGGTAAAACAATTTATGTTGCAGATATATTGCGAGGTGAGCTCGGTATCTGAACTTTATCTTCCTGTTATGGTGGTTGGTTTGAAGTGTTAGCAACTTCCGATTTCTCCCCCATCATCCATTCTGGCCAAGTTGAGGCATTCGCAATGGTCTGCTTTGTTGGTTGACCTACAATGGTCGTTTGCAACTCATCTAGTTACACTGCTGCTTCCATATTTTGTGTCGTTTCTTTAACCTCCAGGGCTGCTTCGGTGATTTTTTCCTACAGTTCTTGTTGGGTTTCCATTTCCTCATTCTGAGGCGCCTGCATCGTTGTTGGTGTATCTAATTTCATGGCCTCTGCTTGTGGCTATTTAATCTCTTCCACTATCGGTGTGGAGTTTACCGGTATCCTCTTTGGGGATGGGATTTCATCGATGTCGACAATCTCCAGCTGCTACTATTTGTTCTCTTCCAATGGTCCTTGTGACCTAGTTTAAACCCTCGTCAGTCTAGCTGTCTGGATTGTTCTGCTAGCTTCATTTGTGCCATAGTGGTGACTGTCGAACGTTTGTTGAGTTTGGATAACTTCGGTGAGAACTGTGGTCTCAGTCTGTTCATTCTGGCTTCTATTACCCCCTCTATGATTTCCTTTCGTGAATAGACTAGTTTCTCTCGTTCTTGTGTGTTGTATGGGCTTGTCACAAAGCTTGTTGAGGAAGTTTCCTCCATGATGTGTTTAATGCATCGTAATTGTGGGTTCAATGCATCTGCGGTGGTTTTGTACTTTCCATTATGTTTTCTTTGTCATCTCCCATTGGCGTGTTTAATGTGATTTCCCATCGGTCCTTGTNCATGCGCAGCATGCTAGGTTTGATGTAAATCATTGTGTTTGTGTGTGGCATGGAGTGGACTAGGTCTCGTTCTTCTACCTCCATTCTTTCTTTGGTATGTATTGTCAGTGGCTCTATGCCTCTACTACTGCTTTTTTTCTATGCTTCCCTAAATTTCTTGAGGAACTGTCCCATTTTTTTTAGCTCTTTTTTCAATTTATCTCTATGGTGTGTTGCATGATCGAAATCTTCTTCTAGGAAATCCTGGACCATTATGGTAATCATTTCCCCATCGTCCTTCATGATCATATAGTTGTCTATGCCCATTGTGAATTTGATTTCTTGTGCGTGCCTCCTGCCTATGCGGCTAGTCTCATATTTCCCCCTGGTTGTTGTGTGATGGGGTTTGGAGCAGTCTCTTATGCTCCCTCGGCCTGTTTCTGATGTACGTTGGTTGGTTTTGTATTCTCTTTCTTCCCCTTCTGGGTCCCTATCCATTTTGACCCTTCATCTTCCTGAGTCGGATTGGTTTGGCCCATCCTTGGTTTCTTGGTCACTGGGATTTATGGAGGCTCTGTTTTCGCTTGTTCTGCCTCTCCTTCTGCTATTGTTTCTGGTACTTCCCGGGTAATGGTTGGGATCCTCCATTCATCAGGACATTCACTGATGACCATGTTGATATCCCCCTCTATTATGCAGTAGTGCATCTGTAGCCATTATTTATCTAGATCCTACCTTCGTTGTATCCACATTGTTTAGCGTGTGGCCTGGAAGTTGGTGATATCTGCATATCACGCGATAGCCTCTGGTGTTATTCTCCATGATCGATTGATAGCTTCATGTATATCCCATAGGTATGCTTCAAATATGATTTAGTTCTCCCTCTTATGTATGGCCTACGACCTGGATCTCAATAATAGGTATCTTTCTCCTGTTGGTTGTGATCTGGAACAAAAAATTACATACCCTGGTTCTCGCCATCCCATGAAGGATATTAGGGTGATCATCCATGAGTAATGGAACTCAGTGCCTAAGTCATGTGCATCCTTGCATTCCTCTTGAAATAATTTCAATAGATATGGTGCCCAAGTCATAGAGGTGTCTTCTGTGCACTGAGCTGCAACTGCAATGACTCATGTTGGTACTTCCTCTTTGAGGAATTTTCTGAGCAATTTGAAAGCTAATATATTTGCGCCCATTTGGGTATATGTTTTATTGATTCGTTTGATCATGATGCCCCTTGTTCCCCTAGAAGTGCCATATTTATTCTTCATTTTCTAATGCTTTCTCCTTGGATTTTTCATCCAGAATCATCCATACCTCGGGCTGGTAACCCTGTGATTTGTGCGATAAGCTCAATAGCTATGGGGATTGGTTTATACAGCCATATGTCCCCTCCATGTGTGACTGCTAACATCTTCTTGACGCATGTTGTCACATACTGGCCTTTGCCAAAATGTGATAGCTTCAGAAAACCTAAGATTCTTGTTTTGTCTAGCACAGCTGCCCACTGGTGTGGTGGCTAATCATTTCTCCAAGTTGGTTTATGACTATGGTATGCATAAAGACCCTCTGTGCTAGTTATGGGAACTTGGTTTTGTTTGATACGTCATGGTTTGAATATTTGATCTTCCCGACGTGACCCAGTAGCTATGGTTCTACTTGTATTCCATCTGGTATGTGTGGTAAAACAATTTATGTTGCAGATATATTGCGAGGTGAGCTCGGTATCTGAACTTTATCTTCCTGTTATGGTGGTTGGTTTGAAGTGTTAGCAACTTCCGATTTCTCCCCCATCATCCATTCTGGCCAAGTTGAGGCATTCGCAATGGTCTGCTTTGTTGGTTGACCTACAATGGTCGTTTGCAACTCATCTAGTTACACTGCTGCTTCCATATTTTGTGTCGTTTCTTTAACCTCCAGGGCTGCTTCGGTGATTTTTTCCTACAGTTCTTGTTGGGTTTCCATTTCCTCATTCTGAGGCGCCTGCATCGTTGTTGGTGTATCTAATTTCATGGCCTCTGCTTGTGGCTATTTAATCTCTTCCACTATCGGTGTGGAGTTTACCGGTATCCTCTTTGGGGATGGGATTTCATCGATGTCGACAATCTCCAGCTGCTACTATTTGTTCTCTTCCAATGGTCCTTGTGACCTAGTTTAAACCCTCGTCAGTCTAGCTGTCTGGATTGTTCTGCTAGCTTCATTTGTGCCATAGTGGTGACTGTCGAACGTTTGTTGAGTTTGGATAACTTCGGTGAGAACTGTGGTCTCAGTCTGTTCATTCTGGCTTCTATTACCCCCTCTATGATTTCCTTTCGTGAATAGACTAGTTTCTCTCGTTCTTGTGTGTTGTATGGGCTTGTCACAAAGCTTGTTGAGGAAGTTTCCTCCATGATGTGTTTAATGCATCGTAATTGTGGGTTCAATGCATCTGCGGTGGTTTTGTACTTTCCATTATGTTTTCTTTGTCATCTCCCATTGGCGTGTTTAATGTGATTTCCCATCGGTCCTTGTTGTTCTTTAATTATGCTTAGTGTTGTCCTGTCATATTGCTTTTACCAACTTTATGTTTCTAGCTTATTTTCCCTCTGTATGTAATCGATGTTCATGCCTTTTTCGAATTTGTGTTTCGAATGTCTTGTGGCCTTTCTATATCTCGTGTGTTCTTCTCTTTTTAGTCTTGTTTCCTTTTTGTTCTCTTTTTTATTTTTTTGCTCTACTGCGCGATGGGTGGTCAACTGTCCTTGCACAGCTTCAGTCACCTCCCGTTGATCATTCCTCTGAGGTCTGCGCTTGCTAAATCTCTTAACTATACAGCTCCTCTATCTGTGATAGATTTTACCTCATATGGTCCTAACCAATGCATTCTAAGCTTCCTGGATGTTGAAACGACTTGTTGTCATAGAGAAATACTAGATCTCCTTCATTAAATGTTTTCTTCTTGATGTGTCGATCATGCCAAGATTTGTCTCTTGCTTTTTTCACTTGTTGATGGAATCCTGCCAAGATTCATTCCTCCTGCATTGACAATAATTGATTCATTATTTCCTGTACTGTGCCTCGTTCTGTCATCTATGTGATAGTTTCTATGTGTAAGCTGGGTACTAAAAATTCTAATGGCACTACTGCTTCTTGGCCATAGACTAGTTTGAATGGTGTGTGCCCTATCAACTTTTTACATGTGGTCCTATACACCCATAATATTTCTGGTACTTTGAGGTCCCAATCGTCTCTGTTGACATTACAGATCTTTGTCAGTGCATTCTCCATAATTTTTTTGAAG
>JZKD02S0993820.1:7288-42027 GCA_000966675.3 Picea glauca
CGTGAGACAAGTTCCTGAAGTAAAATATTTTTTTGGATCGGTTGTGATAAGTTACCGTGGACACCACTACATTAAGTGCATTCATTCTGTGTCATTCATCCTCAGTCATATAACAGATTTTCAAATATCAATTTGATCTTCATGGGATTATTATCGGCTAAAGCAAATCAATTTAGACGTAGCAGGTTTATTCTCAACTAAGATCACAGCTGGATTTTCAGCACTCTGGCCTTTTTCTTCTTTTAATTTTGCTGGGAAGCTGGGGTTCAAACTTAACTGCATCTTATGAGACACCAACTTCATTGGATAACTCGGAAAAGCTATGCAATGCCACCTTTTTCAAATCCTGTATTTAATACCTTTTTTTCAATAAGAATTGGAAAACACGTGTGTATACCTATTGATAATGGGCAGATTTAATAGGGGTTTAGTGCTTAATAAGTTTTTTATGGACATGATTAAATATGGCTGGAATATTCTTAGTAGTCACACAAAATAAATGGCTGTGATTTCAATCATTAACTTCCTAGCTATTATAAAGACATCAGTTTATGTGTTTACTTTTTTACATTTACCTAATCATATTTAAAAATTACTTTGATAGCTAACTGAATGTCAGGTAAGTGATTAACAGAAATTAAAATATTAACACCAGATAAATGAAGCCCAACAGTTTATTTGTTAATAGATAATAAAATTTAATATATTTTTTTAAAGATTCATTTCATCTTCTCAACCTTTCTGCTTTCACCAGCAACTATTTTGTTGCTGTGCAAGTCCATAACAACAGTGAAAACAATGTGTCATCTACATCCATTGCAAGGTGTATAAATCAAATGTGATGTATCCATTCTCTTTATCTTGTATGATTTTGGCCACTTGTGACCTCTTATATATGTTTTGGAGGAATTTCTTGTTCAGGCTGACCTATTATTATATGTTTTGGAGGAATTTCTTGTTCAGTCCGCCTTTTTTGTTTTGGCAAAGTGTCTGGTCTTTGTAGCACATGGATATGTTCAGTTTCTTCTTTTCCAGTGTCAGATTAGACTTGCTATTATAAATATAATTGCGATGCAGCCATGGACGATGAGACTTCCTCCTAAGCATAATTCCATTCCCTTTCTATTCCATTTTCATTGAAAATCGAATATCTTCTTAAAATGTAAATGAGCCTTGATTCATTTATTTCTGCTTTTAACTTCCCAAAAATCTTGCCACCATTCTCTCTGTCCTAACTATATGTCCGAGTATCTCATCTCTTTCTAAAAACGTTTCAGTTAATGTAAACGGTTCCCCTATAAGGATGCCATGATGGTTACACTAGACGACTTCCTATTCAAGGGCTTAGATAAAGCAGGAAATATGGGTAACAACTTGGGAGTCTTCGTAACGCCAGTCTTTGTAATGCAGCTCCCTGGCCTAAACACATTGGGAATCTCCATGGCTAGGATCGATTTCGCTCCTAACGGCAGCTTTAATCCCCTCACACTCATCCGTTGGCCACCGAACTCTTGGTGGTCATAGAGGGTCTTCATCACCACTAACAACACATTGATCTCCACAATGCTTGAGAAGGGAGACGCTTCAGCTTACCCATTTATCACTGAAACTCAATGTTTTGGTAAGCTTGTACAACTCTCCACCTTTCCTAAAAACCAGTTGCAGTCTCTACAAGCCTTCTTCACTTCGGGGCCCGGTATGGGACGCAACAAGATGCCAAGAGGTAGATCTGTTCGTTCAACAAGATTGCCTAGAGTTTAGGCCTGAGAGATAGATATCTGGTCTTCAATGGAGGCCGAGGTTGTGCTTGGGTAAGGAGTTTGCTTACGTTCAGATGAAATGGATTGCGACAATTGTTATCTCGGGATTCCATCTAATTGGCTCCCGGGCACATGGTGTGAATGGTTCCCGGGCACGTGGTGTGTATGACATAAAAATTCAATGCATTAGCATGTTGGAAGACCGTCGCCCTAATTTGCAATTCAATTTTTTCTCAAAACCTTAGTATTTGGCAAGGACATTGCCACATGTGACTTGTTAGTTTTAGAGTATCTAGGATTGTCAAAATTGTATTGATAGTGGCGATTATCGGGATGAAGATGATGTGAATTATGCACAACTCCATACCACCATCCTTCCCAGCGAAACAAAGAAAATTGAAATGGAAGATTACTTCCAACAAAACACATTCACCAAAAGGATATTAGTAAAGTACTTCATGGTTCATGGGAGATAAAAATGGAAATGTAGTACAAACTTTCTCATCTTTTATTTTTCTTTTCGTCGTATGTTTTCCATGAATTTTATTATAAATTTAGAAGGATAGTTGGAATTGTAGATTTTAGTGGTTGAGATTATATATTCCTGGTATCATAGGATTTTTGAGAATGTTAAATAAATTTATACATTCAAAAACAAAATTTAATTAATATAAAATTGCAATTTCTCCAACAATTACGTTACCAAAATAGTTGTCAAAAAACATAAGGGTGTGTACATAAAGGGCTTTGTCCTCATTTTCACAAATCATGCTTGTGTTTTTACCCTCTTTGAGTAAATAGAGAGGAGCTAGAGAGGAGTAGCAAGGTGAGGATCTTTCCACTTGTCTCAGACCTATGTTTGATTTCTCGTATTTATCTCCCAATTTAGTTTTTTGCTCCTAGGAGAAAAACCCCAAGCCACCACAACCAACCAATGTAAACACTCAAATTGATGAGAGGTTGGTTATATCAAAAACCCTTGAGGAACAATAAGGGACACTAAAGGGCCTAGCATAGTCTCATTGGCCACTTCTTTGGACGTAATTCTAAATTCCATTGCAAGTGCCCAAGGGGAATTGACCTCTATTTCTGATTATAGGGCAAGAATGTATGATTACTATAGCATTGGTTTTGACATAAACCAAGTCAGAGACTTAGGCATTTCAACAATAAATATTGTCTATTTTTAGGGATCCTAGAAATAGACAAGAACTACCATTGACCAAGAAACCCATCTCCATTGATTGGTGCATCCATCCCTAGATTAGTCAAAATTGCATGGATAGGTGGTATATGGTATTTAATAAACCTCCATGCAATAACAGGGAGGTGCACTTATATATTTTTGAGAAAATTATGGGCTAAATTTATTTTGGGTAAGCATGTCAACTACTTTGACATGGGTGACTTTCATGGGGTGGGTCAAGGGTCCGCACAGGACCGAGAGCATGTCATTCGCAATCCCATGTTAGGTCCTCTTCCCCAAGGGAGAATTCCTAACCCCCATACCCAACATCTTCCTATTATAGAAAGCTTACATTAGGTACAACTAGTCATTTCATCATTGACTTGTAGCCTAGTGCAACATAGTAGTTTTGTTGCACTATCTCAATATGAGGTGTATTTCGGTGTTATTCATAGAGGGGTTGGAGCTTCAACATGATTGAAAGAGTAAAATGAGAAGAGGGCACATGGACATAGCATTCGTCCATGTGAACCTCACAGATGCTCGAGTTGCACGAAGATATGTTATGGGCCTATAGAGCCAAGTGGACAACATAGCTTTATGGGGGAGGTTAGTATCTTAACCCTCTCTATGTTCTTCATCTTTGTATATTTATTTTGTATTATGTGTATTTATATCGATATTTTATTGCATGTTGTTTTGCAGTTGTTACGTCTGAGTAGTAGACTTTCTACACCCATGGATACTTCATTTCCTATCCCCACCACTACTGCAGTAGTAGAGACAACCTATTCATTAGGTGCACCCTACACACAAGTATGTGTCACATTTGATAAATTCACCATTATCATTTCTTTATGTTATGGCATCCTCAAATTTTTAATGTTCTTGTGTTTCTACAGGATTTGGGACTAGGTGATGTCGGGGAATGTCCATCCAGTATGGAAAAATCACCTGCATCACAAGTATCACGTGTCGATTTAAGCATCGTATAATTCTCAATTTTTTTGTGTTTATGTTTTTGAATTTTACTATTTGGTACTAATAGTTCAATATTATTAATATGTATGCAGGATTTTGGCATATTTGTTAGTTATAGTACTACTACACTGCCTGGGCACATGGAATTTGCTTTTGGGTTACCTTTCTCCATTCCTAGAGAGTTGCAATCACTTGTATAGTCTGTGGAGGTCTATTGCAACCGACCCCCAACATCTGTATTATTGCATGAATCCTTAGTGAATTCACACATAGTCCACCCATCTGCACCACCTATTACATTGCATCCATCCACAGTGGATGCACTTGTATGCCACCCATCCCCAACACCATTTCCATCAACCCCATCCACCAAGGCTTCCATAGTAGAGGTTTCCTCAGAGTATGTTGTACAACCTAGTGCTCCATCTGCCAATGAATCTCCATCAAGATCCGAGATATTCACAATGAGATAATGTGTTGATGATAATTTTTTATGTATCATGAATTTGATTTTATGAATATTTGTTTATTTATTTATACTTAATCTTTATAACTGATGCAAGGTGGCATCATGGAGAGATTGGGGTCATGGAGGAGGGTAAAATCCTCACAATTGATAGTGACATATGCGGTGAGTTGTCTTAGGTTAAATTGCAAAGTATCATTTTGTATGTCTATTAATTCATTGAGGAAAAAAACTTATAACAATGTTTTTTCTTTGTGGAGTTTTTAGAGCGTCGAAGCATGCCTAAGACTAAAACCACTATAGGTGCTTCCTTGAGCAAGAGAAGAAAGATAGATTTCCAGGATGCTCCTAAGGGTGGCGAAGGTGATAGTGGTCAATGATTGACCAACTATTTCCATTTTGTATCTATGCCACCATATGGATGCTAGGCAACTTGTTGTTGCTTTGTATATTGGGCACGAGGTGTTATTTTGTAAAAAAATGTACAATTTAGATGATACACACACACACACACATTTCATGGAACATTTTTTTATGAATCTCATTGTTTCTGCATTTCATGTTGATGAATATATGAATTTCAAAGTGTATGAATTTTATGTGTATTAATCCCTTGATTTTTTTCTAAAGTGTTTATAAATACTTTTGTTACGCATTAACAAATATCTTATGTTGGAAAATATTGCTAAGTGCTAAATCCATAAGCAATTAATGGTTCTCAAGTAGCATTGTTTGTTAATCAACCGTGTATCTCTACGTCATTGATAGATTATTCCTTCTGAATTATTTGCATGAATGTTGTGGATATCCATATTCTAACTCACAACAAACAATATGAACTACCTTTTGAATTATCTCCATCTATATCCAATGACAATCCACCCTCAAATAGTGGTCACTTGAAAATATAGTGACCTAAAAAATGACATATTACGATACTTTATTATAGAAATAAGTTTTCTCATTTATCTTCTACATATTTTTAAATCACTTAACAATCTTGGCTCAATGTTATGTCAAATTAAACTCCATAACTAGTACTGGAATTGCTCAATTATGAAAATGACATAAGCTAAAATTCAGTTATGCAAGTACACAAAATTTGGACAACCCAAACACTTCATATATATTTAGAATATGAAGTACATGCACCTACCAATATCTTATCATAGGCTGTTACAAGTCAGGCTCTTCAAACCCTAGCGAGGAAAACAATAAGATAAAATTAGCCAATATCTCACTCCATTATAGATCATCAATAAACTAGCATACACGATGGTAATTACTTTTTGGAACCTACATTTGTATCCCACAATTGTACAATATCAAATCCCTCTATCTTATCGATAACAAGCTCATTAGGTAGCACTAGGGTTTTCAAATGCCACAAAACATAACTTCTTCTCTTACCAGAACTACATGATAAAAGTCTTTCTTTTCTCCTCTAGGTATAAGTGCTAGTATTCCTAGTCTCCTTAGGACAAATCCTTGATCCTAGTCTTCCCTTTACATTCCTTTGAGAAGCTTAGTGGTTAGTTTCTTAGTTGATTCAATCCATAATTTGACCATTTTCTAGGACACACACATTATTCCTCACTTTCTATGCATGCATGACATATATAAAATCATTTGATCTATGTGTAATCCTTCATAAATGCCAAAAAGACTATTCAATTACTCATTAATGCACTCATGTTTGTTTAGGTTGTGTAGTGGGTATATGTGAATTTTGTTAAATTGATCAATTATTAATAACATTTATTCAATATTCCATGATGTCCACTAAACTTATTGATTTTGATCAATACAATGAGAGAGTTCACATGGAAACTAAATCTTATAATGGGTATCATTTTCCACCTACAAATAAGGTTTTTGAGGTTACATTTCATGACACACAATAGAAAATAATTCTATGCTACCAAAATTCCTCCAGGGAGACTTGAAACCATTATTCTTTTCCCTTCACCATCTATGAGAGTTTATGGCACATTCCTACCCAATTTTTGAGTTAGAGCACACAAGGAGAAAAAGGACACTCCCAAACCCAATCTCACAAACCTGATCGTGCCATGCCATTGTCATTCCTTTCCAATCCATGTATTTTCCATGACATTCCATTGCCACACCATTTCCATGCCTTGTCATGCCATGCCATTTAAATGCCTTTCCAATCCATGTCATTCCATGCCATTTCCATGCCTTTTCATGCCATTCCATTGCGTCTCATTTCCATGCCTTTCCATTTCCATGCCATGCTATTCCCTTTCCATGTCATGTCATTTCCATGCAATTTCTATGCCATGCCATGCCATTGCTATGCCTTGCCAATCCATGCCATGACATGTCATGCCATTCCATTGTAATGCCTTTCCAAGCCATGCTTCCCATGTATTGTCATGTAGCTTCCCATTTTAACCTATACAACAATAAATATAACTTACCATAACATTATGCAAGGAAAAAGTCAAATCAAAATGTGGATTGAAATGAAACAAGAATAATAAAAAAAATAAACCTTTCTCATCCCAAGAAATAAAAAACATTTTTTCTAGGGACATTGATCCAGGTGGATATTGGTGGCCACCCACCTCTTCCAAATCCCACCTGGCTCATCTTGACATTTTTTAGTTCAACACGTTTCTCTATAATGGTGACATTTCTTTGTAATTGTGGGTTCTGCACTTCTGGGGCTGTCTTGAAGCTCTACATAGCATCCAGGTGGATATTGGTGGCCGCCCACCTATTCCAACTAGCTTATTTTGGCAGTTTTCATGTCAACGCATCTTTATGTACTTCCAGGACCGTTTTGAGGCCCTAAAAAAGATTTTTGGGGATTTCCATAGTTAAACTATTCACGTAGTCAGAGTTTGACAATATGTGTATTTCTCGAAAATACCTTTCCAACAAGCTATCACACACCTAAAATGAAGATTGTATGCAAAAGCTATGACCCCGGGAAGTTGATGTACTAATTTACCCCAATGGGGTCCACATGATTTTTGGGGCTTCATCTCATAGGGTTATGTTTTTTGATGTCTAGGGTTTTGACATTCATGTTTATTGTAAAAAGGCCTTTAGAGCCTCATTGTACTCATATTCTTGCGAATGAGAGTACCCGTCACATCTCTTCTCAGAGATAAGATGCCACCATTCTAGAGAGTCTTTCACTCTATATTTTTACAGTCTCTGTACATTTATTTCATTAATAGAAATAATGTATTACTGTATTTCTTTGCTTCTAACAATATTTATGTGCACTTCATTGTAATATCTCTGCTCTTTCCGAAAATAATCTGGATCAGTGGTATCAGAGTAGGCTGCTCTTGATCATTTTTTAGTGCATGTCCCCAACAAGGTTCGAGTATAGAAAGTTGGGTCTCGAGCTTGTCTCTCTTGAGGAAAATCTCTCTCGCATGCCCAAGAAACCCTCCATGGTGGAAGAAAATAAAAACGATGGAGCAAAAGATTATATTAACTTCTTGCTTGAGCAAGCTCTCACGTGACAGAGGGGCGAAATGATGGAGAATTTTTCCCACATCCTTCAATGCATGCCTATAGAAATAGGTGCATATTCATCAAGAAACCACTTTGCAGGAACCTCTCCCTTCAAGGAACAAGTTAATTTTGATATTCCTGTATTTGAAGGTCAAATAGATGCAGATTCCCTAGAAAAATGGTTAAATCTGCTAGAAGGTTATTTCTTTGTTCATAATTTTTTCGATAGGGAAAAGATCACCTTCACACTCCTCAAGTCTCTCCCCCATGTCAAACACTGGTGGGAAACTTTCTCGGAGAAAAGTTCCATAGAGGAATCTGGAATATATGGGGCCGAGCCCACTTGGGATTTTTTTGTGGATGCGGTCAAGGAAGAATATTACCCTGTTTATAACTATGAAGAACAATACATGAGATGGACCACATTGTGGTAAGAGAGGGGCCAAATAGTGTTGGAGTTCACAAATATTTTTCATACCTTGCGCACCAATATGGGTACCAAAGACTCTGAGCGGTATCTAGTTTTGAAATACCATGGGGCTCTTCATAGTTACATCCAAAACAAAATGGATTTTTTAAACATCTCATCACTGGGAGATTCCTATCGATATGTTGTCAGAATCGAGCAGAAATTTAGGCACCATAAAAAATGGGAGTTCAGGTCTGTAAATCCACAACAACCAAAGCATAATAAAGAATACCCTAACCAACAACCTCTTGACAACCAGTCCAAGACATAAGAGAACAAGGGTAAGGGAAAGATAAAGAATGACACTAGGAAGTGGTGAGACTTCCACAAAATCCACTGGCACAACACCAATGAATGTCTCTCAAAGAAGTCATTGGTGGCCGATATCAAAGATAAGGAGCCGAACCCTGATTCAGAATTTGATCCAGAAAATAATGAAAAAAAATAGATCATCGACACAGACTCCACTGCTACCGTCTCGACAACAACAATTCAACCTGAAGAACCAACATATATTGAAGAGGGGGAATGCCTCTTTCATTCACAGATGTGGGTGAAGGGGACCCTATTGCATTTCGTTGTTGATAACGGAAACCAAAAGAACCTCATCTCAGTTGAGGTCATCAAGCAGTTGGGGTTTTCAAAAACACCACACCCACAACCATACAACATCGGGTGGCTTCACCAAAGACGAGATCTCTATGCCAACCAACAATTTCGTCTGTCCTATGGCATCCAACCCTTCAAGGATGAGGTAGTGTGTGATGTTTCCCCTCTTTATTTGTATGATGTTGTTTTGGGCCAACCATATATGTGTAAATGTCATGTTGTTTATGAGTCTTGACCCCATAGTGTCATTATTACTCTAGGGGGTTAGGTCTATAGGATACCAGAGGTAGTTTCGAATACTGTTCCACCAAAACAGTGCCGCAAGGTAATCTCTTATAATGTTAAATTCGGCCTTCTCAAAATATGTTCAAAGGATAAAAAGAAGGCCATTGCAACCATTGGAGCCTCAACACCTTCTATCCAGCAGAAGCAGATTGCAGAAAGGAAAGAAGATGTTTCTTCTTCACCTACGATGGTGCCTACACAATTCCCCATCAAGCCAAGATACAATAGGTTGGTGGAACAGATTCAACCCCGCCAACAATAGGTTTGTGAGAGCCTTCCACAAACCAAGAAGTGAAACTTCTCCAAAAAGGAAAGAAACTCGCCAAGATTCAGATTTAGCAAATGTTTTCCCCTCTTTCCCAGGCACTCAATGCAATGGAGACCATTGCTTCCTAATGGGGGAGGACTGATCTAGGTGGATATTGGTGGCCACCCACCTATTCCAAATTCCACTTGGCTTATCTTGACAGATTTTAGTTCAACGCGTTTCTCTGTAATGGTGACATTCCTTTGTAATTGTGGGTTTTTCACTTTTGGGGCTATCTTGAAACTCTACACAACATCCAGGTGGATATTGGTGGCCTCCCACCTAGTCCAACTGAATTATTTTGGAATTTTTCATGTTAGTACATATTTTTGTACTTTTGGGGAAATTTTGAGGCCCTAAACAACATTTTTTGGGCTTGCCACAATCAAAATCTTGACAGATTCAAATTTTGATGGCTTAATGTGTAATTCTTTAAAATACCTTTCCAACGAGATATCACATGCCTAAAATGGATATCATATGCAAAAGTTACGACCGCGAAAAGTTGATGTACTAACTTACCCCAACGGGGCCCACGTGACTTTCCCACTTCATCCCCTAGGGTTAGGTTTTTGGATGTATAGGGTTTTGACATTCATGTTTATTGCAAAAATGACTTTAGAGGCTCATTGTACACATCTTCTTTTGAATGAGCATAGTCATCACATCTCTTCTCAAAGATAAGCTGCCACCATTCTAGTGAGTCTTTCACTCTATATTTTTACAGTGTCTTTACATTTCTTTCATTAATAGAAATCTTGTATTACTGTATTTCTCTGTTTCTAGAAACATTTATGTGCATTTCATTGTAATATCTATACTTTCATTTCATTTAGAAAATAATCTGGATCAATGGTATCATAGTAGGATGCTCTTGATCATTTTTCAGTGCATGTCCCCAACAAGGTTCGAGTATACCAAGTTGGGTCTCGAGCTTATCTCTCTTGAGGAAAATCAGTCTTGCACGCCCAAGAAAACCTCCATGGAGAAATAAAAGAAAAATGATGGAGTAGAAGATTCTATTAACCTGTTGCTTGAGCAAGCTCTCGCGTGACAAAGGGACGAAATGATGGAGAATTTTTCCCACATCCTTCAATGCCTGTCGATAGCAACATATGCATCTTCATCAGGTGACCACTTTGGAGGAACCTCTCCCTTCAAGGTACAAGTTAATTTTGATATTCCCGTATTTGAAGGTAAGATAGATAGATATTCCCTAGAAAAATGGTTAAATCTGCTAGAAGGTTATTTCTTTATTCAAAACAATTTTGACAGGGAAAAGATCACCTTCACACTCCTCAAGGCTCTTTCCCATGCCAAACATTGGTGGGAAAATTACTGGGAGAAGAGTTCCACAGATGAATCTGGAATATATGGGGTCGAGCCCACTTGGGATTTTTTTGTGGATGCGGTCAATGAACAATATTACCCTGTTGATAACTATGAAGACCAGTACATGAGATGGACCACACTGTAGCAAGAGAGGGGCCAAATGGTGTCAGAGTTCAAAAATAATTTCCATACCTTATGTACCAAACTGGGTATCAAAGACTTTGAGCGAGATATAGTTCTAAAATACCGTGGGGCTCTGCATAGATACATCAAAACCAAAATGGATTTCCTAAACATCTCATTACTAGGAGTTGCCTATCGATATGTTTTCAAAATCGAGCAGAAATTTAGGCACCAGAAAAAATAGAAGTTCGGGTTTGTAAATCCGCAACAAACAAAGCATAATAAAGATGACCCTAACCAACAACCTCTTGAAAACCAGTCCAAGAAATAAGAAAATAAGGGTAAGGGAAAGACAAAGAATGACACTGGAAGTGGTGTGACTTCCACAAAATCCCCTGGCACAACACCGATGAATGTCGGTCAAAACAGTCATTGGTGGCCGAGATCAAAGACAAGTAGCCGAACCCTGATTCTAAATCTGATCCAGAAAATAATGAAAAAAATAGATCATTGACGCAGACCCCACTGCTACCGTCGCAACCACAAAAATTCAACCTAAAGAACCAACAGATCCTGAAGAGGGGGAGCGCCTCTTCCATTCACAGATATGGGTGAAGGGGACCCCTTTGCATTTCATTGTTGATAGCGGAAGCCAAAATAACCTCACCTCAGTTGAGGTCGTCAAATAATTGGGGTTGTCGAAAACACCACACCTACAACCATACAACATCAGGTGGCTTCACCAGGGACAGGATTGTCATGTCATCTAGGAGTGCTTCCTGTCATATGACATCCAACCCTTTAAGGATGATGTAGTGTGTGATGTTTCCCCTCTTGATGTCTGTGATGTTTTTTTGGGCCAACCATATATGTGGAAACATCATGTTGTTTATGAGTCTCGACCCCATAGTGTCATTATTACTCTAGGGGGTCATATCTACAAGATACCAGAGGTAGTTCTGACTATTTTTCCACCAAAACAGATCCGCAGGGTAATCTCTCATACTGCTAAATTTAGCTTCTTCACAATATGTTCAAAGGATGAACATAGGCCACTACAACCAATGCAAGCTCAATATCTTCTATCCATCATAAGAATATTGCATAAGGGAAATAAGATGTTGCTTCTTCACCTATGATGGTGCCTACACAATTCCCCTTCAAGCTAAGATACAATAGGTTGGTGGAACATATTCAACCCCGCCAGCAATAGGTTCATGACAACCTTCCACAAACCAAACAACGCAACTTATCCAACAAGGAAAGAAACTCACCAAGATTCAGATTCAACAAATGCTTTCCCCTCTTCCCCAGGCACTCAATGCAATGGAGACCATTGATTCCTAAGGGGGGAGGATTGATCCAGGTGGATATTGGTGGCCACCCACCTATTCCAAATTCCACTTGGCTCATCTTGACAGTTTTCAGTTTAGCACGTTTCTCTGTAATGGTGACATTTCTTTGTAATTGTGGGTTGTACACTTCCAGGGCTATCTTAAATCTCTACACAACATCCAAGTGGATATTGGTGACCTCCCACCTAGTTCAACTGACTTATTTTGGCATTTTTCATGTAAGTACATCTTTTTGTACTTTTGGGCCATTTTGAGGCCCTAAACAATGTTTTTGGGGCTTTCCATAGTCAAACTAATATTGACAATGTCAAATTTTGATGACATAATGTGTAGTTATATAAAATACCTTTCCAATGGACTATCACACGTCTAAAACAAAGATTGTATGAAAAAGTTACGACCTCGGGAATTTGATGTAGTAACTTACCCCAAAGAGGCCCACATGAATTTTGGAGCTTCTTTTCCTAGGGTTAGGTTTTTGGATGTCTAGGGTTTTGTCATTCATGTTTATTGTAAAAAGGCCTTTAGAGCCTCATTGTACTCATATTCTTGTGAATGAGCATAGCCATCACATCTCTTCTCAAAGATAAGATGCCACCATTCTAGCAAGTCTTTCACTCTATATTTTTACAGTCTCTTTACATTTCTTTCATTAATAAAAATCATGTATTAATATATTTATTTGTTTTTGGAAATATTTATGTGCACTTCATTGTAATATATCTCCTTTCCTTTCATTTCGAAAATAATCCAAATCAGACATATGACTTAAATTTATATCACAAAGTTCCTTTCCATCCAATGAAGTGTTTATGACATTTTAAGTGCCTTACCTTTCCATGACATGCCATGCCATGCCATTGCCATGCCATTTCCATGCCTTTCCATGCCATGTCATTCCAATGCCATTGCCATGCCTTGCGAAGCCATGCCATTGTCATGCCTTTCCTTAACATGGCATGCCATGCCATGCCATTGCCACACCATTTCCATGTCTTTCCATGCCTTGTCGAGCCATGCCATTGCCATGTCATTTCCATTCCTTTCCATGCCATGTTGTCACATCCCATTTCCATGCCTTGCCATTTCCATGACATGCCATATCCATGCCTTGACATTCCAATGCTATGCCTTGCCAAACCATGCCATTTCCATGCCTTTCCAAGCCATGCATTGTCATACCATTGTCATGTAGATTCCCATGTATTGTCATGTAGCTTCCCATTTTAACCTATACAAAAATAAATATAACTTTCCGTAACATTGTGCAAGGAAAAATTCAAATCAAAATGAGGATTGCAATGAAACAAGAATAAAAAAAAAGAAACCTTTCTCATCCCAAGAAATATTTTTTTTTACTAGGGACATATGACTTAAATTTATATTACAAAGTTCCTTTCCATCCAATGAAGTGTTTATGACATTTTAAGTGTAGGTGAAAAAGTTTTCATGCCTTTCCAAGCCATGTCATGTCTTCCCTTCCCTTTCCATGCCATTCCATGTCATGCCTTGCCTTCCCATATCATTCATTTCCTTTCCATGCCATGCCTTTCCATGACATGCCATGGCATGCCTTGCCTTTACATTTTCATGCCATGTCATGCCATTTCCATGCCTTTCCATGCCATTCCATTTCCAAACCATGTCATTGCCATGCCTTTCCAAACCATTCCATTTCCATGCCAAGCCATGCCATTTCCATGCTTTGCCATACCATGCCATTACATCCCATTTCCATGCCATGCCATTTCCATGGGATGCCATTTCCATGCCTTGCCATGCCATGCCATTTCCATGCAAATCCATTCCATGCCATTGCCATGCCTCACCAAGCCAATAAATTATATTAACTAAGTTACAACAGGACAAATATAACAACCCTTAAAACAAGTAATAATTAAATCAAAGGGGGATGAAAATGCAAGCCTAAACTAGGGTTTAGATAACAAATGTTTGTTGAAATGCAAGATGGCACATAACAACCCTAGAATATTCAAGAGATCAAGCCCTAAAGGGCTGAAAAATATGACATAAATGTAATAAAAGGTGTCAAGGTGTATTCTAAGGGTGAAAGATGACAACTAAACCCTAGACATCAAGCTAACAAGGTTGTAAATCAAGGGTAATTTCTAATCTAACCACAAAATTGAGGGTTTCAAGACAAGGTTAATTCAAGAAGAATACAAGATAACATGCAATATCACCACTTTGATAAACATTTATTTAATACATTCAAGAAATAACCATTAATGACTAAGAAAGAGAACCTGCTAGGTAAATAAATGACCTAGACCTAGACCTTGCCTTGCGTTGTCTTTCCAAGCCATGCCTTGCCTTGCCATACCATGTCATGCCTTGCCTTTCCATGCCATGACTTGCCTTGCATTTTCATACCATGCCATTCCATGTCATGCCTTGTCTTGCATTGCCTTGCCATGACATGTCATTCTTTGTCTTTCCATGCCATGCCATACCTTGCCATGCCATGCCTTTCTATGCCTTGCCATGCCATACCATGCCTTGCCTTTCCTTCCCATGTCATGCCATGTATTGACTTTCCTTTCCAAGACATGCCTTGCCAAGGCATGGAAAGGAAAGGAAACACATGGCATGGAAAGGCAAGGAAATGCATGCCATGTCATGGCATGGCATGACATGGAAAGGCATGGCGAGAAAAGTGAAGGCAATGCCAAGCCATGCCTGGCCAAGTCATTCCTTTCCTTGCAATTCCATGCCATGCCTTTCATTACCATGCTATGCCATGCCTTTCCTTTCAATTCCATGCCATGCCTTTCATTACCATGCGATGCCATTCCTTTCCTTTCCATGCCTTGCATTTCCATGCCATGACTTGCCTTGCCTTCACTTTCTTTTCCATGCCTTGCCTTGCATTTCCTTCCCATTCCATGACATTTCTATGCCTTGTCTTCCCATGCCATGACTTTCCTTGCTTTCGCTTTCCATGCCATTCCTTGTCATTCCATGCCATGCCATACCATGCCTTTCTTTTCCATTCCATGCCATCCCTTTCCATTCCATGCATTTCCTTGCCTTGTCATACCTTCCTTGCCTTTCCATTTCTTGACAAGGCATGGATTGGAAAGGCAAGGAAAGGCATGTCATGCCATGGAAAGGAAAGGCAAGGCAAGGCATTTAATGACATGGAAAGGCAAGACATTTCATGCCATGGCAAGGCAAGGCAAGGCATGGCAAGGAAAGGAAAGGCAAGGCATGGCATGGAAAATGAAGGAAAGACAAGTCATGGCATGGAAATGAAAGGCATGACATGGCATGGCAAGGAAAGGCATGGATTGGCATTTCCTTCACTCATCATGTCTTTCCTTGCCATGTCATGCCTTGCCTTTCCATTGCATGCCTTTCCTTACCATGACATACCTTTCCATGCCATGCCATGCCATGAGATTTCCAGATCATTTTCATTCCTTGCCAAGCCATGCCATGACATTTCCATGACTTATAATTCCATGCCATTGCATCCCATTTCCATGCCACACCATGCCATTTCCATGCCAAGCCAATGCTATGCCTTGCCAAGCCATGCCATGCCATTTCCATTCCATTCCATTGTCACGCCTCTCCAAGCCAATAAATGACATTAAATAAGTTACAACAGGACAAATATAACAACCCTTAAAACAAACAATCATTAAATGAAAGGGGGTTTCAAATGCAAGCCTAAACTAGGGTTTAGATAAAAAAAACATTTCTGAAATGCAAGAGGTCACATAACAACTGTAGAATACTCAAGACATCAAGCCATCAAGGGATGAAAAATATGACAAAAATGTAATAAAAGGTTTCAAGGTGTATTCTAAGGGTGAAATATGGAAACTAAACCCTAAACGTCAAGCTAAAAAGGTTGGAAATCGAGGGTAAGTCCTAATCTAACCATGAAATTGAGCCTTTCAAGACAAGGTTAATTCAAGAAGAATACAAGATAACATGTAATATCACCACTTTGATAAGACATTTATTTAATACATTCAAGAAATAACCATCAATGACTTAGAAATAACACTTACAAGGTAAATCAATGACCTAGACCTATACCTTGCCTTGCCTTGTCTTGCCAAGACATGCCTTGCCTTTCCATGCCATGCCATGTCTTTCCTTGCCATGCCATGCCATGCCATACCTTTTATTTCCATATATTTCCTTGCTTTCACTTTCCATGCCTTTCCATGCCATGCCATACCTTGCCTTGCCATGCCATGCCATGCCTTGCCTTTCCATGCCATGCCTTGCCTTTCCATGCCATGCCTTGTCTTTCCTTTCCATGTATTGTATTTTCTTTCCATGCCTTTCCTTGTCATTACATGCCATACATTGTCTTGTCTTACCATTCCATGCCTTGCCATACCATGCCTTGCCTTACCATGCCATGCCACGCCTTTCCTTGCCATGTCTTTCCTTCTCATGCCATGTCTTTTCTTTCCATGCCATGCCATGTCATTCCTTGACTTTCCATGCCATGCCTTTCCTTTCCATGCCATGCCATGCCTTTCCTTGCCATGTCATTCCATGCCTTGCCATGTCATGCATTGTCTTTCCAGGCAATGCCATGCCATGCCTTGTCATGCATTTCCTTTCCATGAATTTCCTTGCCATGCCATACCATGTTGTTCCTTTCCATGCCTTTCCTTGCCATGTCGTTCCATTCCATGCCTTTCCTTGCCATGTCGTTCCATTCCATGCCATGCATTGCCTTTCCTTGCAATGCCATGCCATGCCTTGCAACATGTGCCATGCCTTGGATTTTTTTCAGTTGCCATGCCATGCCATGCCTTTCCTTTCCATGCCATGACATGCCATTCTTTGCCTTGTCATGACATGTCTTTCCATGCCTTACATTTCAATGTCATGCCATGCCAAGTCATGCCTTGTCTTGCATTTCCTTGCCTTGCCTTGCCATTTCCATGTCATTGCCATTGTTTGTAAAAATATAGTTATTTTCATTGTTAGAGAGAATTTGATATCAAGTTAATTTAAAAAAAATAATGGCATTCATGTATCATACCTTATTTTTTTCCTAAAAAAAAATGTTTGTACTAAATGAACAACTTCAATACGTAAAAATTATAATCAAATGATTCATTAAGCATGTAATTCTACAACTTGTTATCCGATCTACCTTAGATAAAAATACATGCATGATAATTTCAATGTCATAACACAAGCTCTCTTTATTCATATATATAAAGTATTTTCATAGTTGTGAAACAAGGATTATCATAACTAATAGAATTTACCTAGACCTAGACCTAGACCTAGGCCTAAACCTTCCTTTGCCTTGCCATGTCCAGCTTTGCTTAGCCTTGTTATGTCTTTCCTTGGCTTGCCTTTCCTTTCCTTTATTTTTCTTTCCTTGCATTTCCATACCTATAACTAGGCCTAGACCTTGACTTGCCTTGCCTTGTCTATCTTTTCTTAGCCTTGTCATGTATTTCCTTGCCTTGCCTTTCTTTTCCTTTCCTTGCATTTCCATACCTAGACCTAGACCTATACCAAGAAATTTCATTTTCATTCCTTGACATGTCTCTAAATGACTTGAGGAGGCGAGTTGCAACTCACGATAAAAATAAAAACGAGACTCAGATGGATGAACCGTCAGTTGCATTGGATCTGGGTCACCGGGTTTCAGCCAGTGGAGCTCATGCGATGTCATTCCATTGACTGGAAAACCATTTTTTGGAGTATCTTCGGCACTAGGGTTTTTCTCAATGAGGCATAGTGCAATTTTTGAACGAGAGGTCGATTTTCAAGAACATTATGCTAGAAAATTTTGGGTAGTGTAGTCACGCGGTCCTTGGAAAAACAGACGTGTGAAAGCTTACATAAATCTGTTATGCTGCTTGGTTTGGATTTTATGCCCCTCGACCAAATTTTCCACATATCCCTGAATGGCTTGAGGAGGCAAGTTGCCACTCATGATAAAAATCAAACAATGACACAAATGGAAAAACCGTAAGTTGCATTAGATCTGAGGCATTAGGTTTCAGCTAGTAGGGCCCATCTGTTATCAATCCATTGACTGAAAAAATGTTTGTTAGAGGATCTACGACACTATGGTTTTTCTCAATGAGGCATAGTACAAATTTTGAACGAGAGATTGATTTTCAAGAACACTGTGCTGGGAAATTGTGGGTAGCGTAGTCACATGGGCCTTGGAAAAAAAATGTGTGGGAGCTTACGAAACTTCGTTATGTTGATCGGTTTGGATTTTATGCCACTGGACCAAATTGTCAACATGTCCTTGAATGGCTTGAGGAGGGGAGTTGTAAATCACGATAAAACTCAAACCGGATACAGATGGACGAACTGTCGATTGCATTGGATCTGAGGCACCAAGTTTCATCTAGTGGGGCCCATTCGTTTTCATTCCATTGATCAAAAAATAGTTTGTTGGAGGATATTCGTCACTAGGGTTTTGCAAAATAAGGCATAGTGCAATTTTTGAACGATGGGTCAATTTTCAAGAACATTGTGTTGGGCAATTGTGGGTAGTGTAGTCATGTGGGCCTTGGATAAAGAAATGTGTGGGAACTTATGGAACTCTGTTATGATGCTCGAAGAGGTGAATTGAACTTGCGATAAAACTCAAACCGAGACTCATATGGATAAATCGTCGCTTGCATTGGATCTAGGGAAACGAGTTTCATCTAGTGGGGCCCATCCAATGTCATTCCATTGACTGAAAATTTGTTTGTTGGGGGATCTCCGACACTAGAGTTTTACTCAATTAGGCATAGTGCAATTTCTGAAGGAGAGGTTGATTTTCAAGAACATTGTGTTAGGAAATTGTGAGTAGTGTAGGGATGATTTTAAGGATGAAAATTTATTTTAAAATTTAGAAAATTTGGCGAATATTACTAATCCTTCGTATGCCAACTATAAATGTTTCGCGATATTTTTGTAAAAATATTCAAATTTCTAAGGATTTTATATAGTTTTTATAAAATTTTGGCGATTTTTAAGGTAAAATAATTGTATCCTATAGAATTTGGGCGAATCATTTTTAAAATAGTGAATCTCTTTTTGGAAAAACCATGGAAAATTAACCCATGAGTGAAATTTAGCCCCTAAAATCATCCCTGTAGTGTAGTCACATGGGCCTTGGAAAAACAAACGTGTGGTGGCTTATGGAACTTCGTTATGCTTCTCGGGTTGGATTGTATGTCCTTGGACTAAATTTTTGACATGTTCCTGAATGGTTTAAGGAGGTGAGTTACAACTCACGATAAAACTCAAACTGGGGCTAAGATGAATGAATTGCCAGTTTCACTGTATCCATGGCACCAAGTTTCATCTAATGGGGCCCATCCGATGTCATTCCATTGACCGAAAAACTGTTTTTTGGAGGATATCTAGCACTAGGGTTTTTCTCAATGAGGAATAGTGCAATTTATGAACGATAGGTCGATTTTCAAGAACATTGTGCTGGGAAATTGTGGGTAGTGTAGTCACATGAAACTTGGAAAAACAAATGTGCGAGAGATTACAAAACTGTCGTATGCTACTGGGTTTGGATTTTATGCCCTTGGACCAGATTGTAGACATGTCCCTGAATGGCTTAAGAAGGCGAGTTGAAACTCACGATAAAACTCAAACCAGGACTCAGATGAATGAACCGTCAGTTGCATTGGATATGGGGCACTGGGTCTCAGATAGAGGGCTCCATCCACTATCATTCTATTTCCCAGACAACCATTTGTTGGAGGATCTCCGACACTAGGTTTTTTCTTAGTGTTTATTACATATGTTTGCCAATTTAACACCTTGGAGTTAATATCAACATGGAAAGGAAAGGCATGGAATGGTATGGCATGTCATGTGAAGGAAAGGCAAGGCGAGGCATGGGAAGGCAAGACATGGCATGGAATGGAAAGGAAGCACAAGACATGGCTTGGAAAGGCATGGCATGGAAAGGCATGGAATGGCATGGAAAGGCATGAAAAGTGAAGGAAAGCCAAGGCATGGTATGACATGGAAAGGAAAGGAAAGGCATGGCATGGCATGGAAAGGAAATACAAGGCATGGCATGGAAAGGTAAGGCATGACATGGCACATGAAGGTAAGGAAAAGCATGTCAAGGCAAGGCATGGAATGACATGGAAAGGAAAGGAAAGGCATGGCATGACATGGCATGGAAAAGCAAGGCATGACATGGAAAAGAAAGACAATGCAAGGAATGGCAAGACATTTCATGGCATGGCATGGCATGGCAAGGCATGGCAAGGAAAGGAATGGAAAGGCAAGGCATGGAATGGCATGGAAAGGTAAGGCAAGGCATGGCATGGAAAGACATGTCATGGGAAGGAATTGCATAACATGGCATGGAAATGCAAGGCATGGCATGGAAAGGCAATGCATGGAATGACATGACATGGAAAGTGAATTCAAAGCAAGGCATGGAAATGCAAATCATGGCATGGTGTGGAAATACATGGAATGAAACGTGAAGGCAAGGCATGACATGTCATAGCATGGCAAGTTAATGCAAGGAAATGCATGGAAAGGAAAGGAAAATCATGGCATGGCATGGCATGGAAAGGAAAGGCAAGGCATGGAATGTCAAGGAAATTCATGGCATGGAAAAGCAAGGTAGTGCAAGGCATGGCAAGATATGTCATGGAAAGAAAAGGAAAGGAATGGCATGGAATGGCATGACAAGAGAAGGAAAGGAAAGGAATGGAAAGGCAAGGCATGGCATGACAAGGCATGGCATGGCATGGCATGACAAGGCATGGCATGGCATGACAAGGCATGGCATGGCATGGCATGACAAGGCATGGAATGTCAAGACATGTCATGGTAAGGCAAGGCAAGGCATGGCATGGAAATGAAGGGCATGGCATGGCATGACATGGAAAGTGAATGGAAGGCAAGGGATGGCAAGGAAAGGCATGGAATGACATGGCAAGGAAAGGCATGGCATGGCATGGCATGACACATGAAGGAAAGGCATGGAATGACATGGAAAGTGAATGCAAGGAAAGGCATGATAAGGCATGGAATGGAATGGAAAGTCAAGGCATTACATGCAAGGAAAGGCATGGCAAGGAAAAGCAAGGTATGGAAAGGAAACACAAGGCATGGCATGGAAAGGAAATGCAAGGCATGGGATGGAATGACAAGGAATGATATGGTATGGCATGGCATGGCATGGCATGGCATGGCATGTCAAAGCATGGAATGGAATGGCATGACATGGAAAGGCACATGAAGGAAAGGAAAGGCATGGAAAGGGAAGGCAAGGCAAGGAATGACATGGCATGGCAAGGCATGGCATGGAAAGAAAATACAAGGCATGGGATGGAAAGGAAAGGCATGGTATGGCATGGCATGGCATGTGAAGGAAAGTCAAGGCATGGCAAGGAAAAAAAAGTCAAGGCATGGCTTGGAAAGGCAAGGCAAGGCATGGCATGGCATGGAAAGACAAGGAAAGGCAAGACAAGTGAAGGCAAGGAAAGGCATGACATGGAAAGCAAAGGCATGGCATGAAAAGGAAAATAATGGCATGAAAAGGCAAGGCATGGGATAGCATGGAAAGTGAAGGAAAGAAAATGCATGGAATTTCAATGAAGTAAGACAAGAATACTATAACAACCATAAATTGAAGCCAAAATTTCAATAATTCATAAATATGAACTATTTGTTCAATTATTACTTTTACATACCTATGGTCATTCAAGTACACCATCGAGATCAATTATAATATTGATGGTCTCCATTAACTTCTCGTGCTTAGAGTAAGGAAACAAGTAGCGTACCTTTGATGAGTTCTTACTTGGCATTGTTTGTAGTTGGAGGTGTATACCAACAACCAAGTTCATAAAGTGGTATACAAATTGACTTGTTTTATAATCTTGAAACACATAACCACCTTTCTTCCACATTCTTTCATCCAGTTTCAGATATTCTCCTTTAACAACCATCGACCCAATCACAAATTCAATGCCTTCAGAGTCTGTTATTGATCGCATGAGGGTCTACCTTCCCTCTAAGCAACGTGTCAACCAATAACCAGTGCTCAATTCATTATATCTTGGGGAATCCACTGTGTATATGTGCCTTGAAAAAATGGAGTGCCAACATGTGATTCCACTAAATGACCAAAGAATTAAACATTGATGCTAGTTATTCAAAATTTAATAGAAGGTTTCAATGAACCCGACAATACGATATATGAGAGATGATCAAAGTCTATTGAAATAATTGATCGATCCTCCTCCAAATGTGATAATTACATAGTAATACATTGACCAATGGGGAGTGATACACGATCCCATCTATCAATCCATTCTGTCGATTCACAATCATCACATTCATTACTACTACATGGACCAAAAAATAAAGAGAGTTTTCTCATCCATATTTCAACTATTGCGTTGTCTTATGTTCTAACTGAATGGAATCCACAAGTGCTATGGATTGTTTAGCATTCATACCATTGTGATCGATATACATCGAACACATCCCAAAAATATCTATGTACATGTCGTTTTATGTGTGATTGTTCTTCACGGGTTCCTGTTCCCTCTCCCATTACTGAAGAACACCATTCAACAACGGATTTCACATCTTGAATCAAGGAAGTAGTTGTGAACTTAATTTATTTCCTATGTAACACTATTTTTATGCATGCACCTACTCCATCATGCTCCCCATTCCCGTGCCTAGACTTAAAATAGTTCCAAATGTGTGGTACCTTGAGTTTTTTTTGCAACATACACAACCATTGAAATACATGAGAATGTTTTAACTGGCTTGCAAAACCATATGACCAAATCCAATGTTGATCCATCTGTATGTTCTTCTCCTTAAGGTGATTGTAAAACAACTGAAATAAATTTTGTACGAAGGCTAAGTCATGGCATCGACCATTGCTTATGTAGAAGTGACACTCCTTCAATATAAATTTGTTTTTTTTGTTACTATCCGGTCCATGTTTGTATGTGATATGGATCATTATGCCAACCTTCTTTGAGTGATAATATTGTCTTTGAATCTCATTTTCCAATTGAAGGGTGTATTTCTCTGCAAAATCAACCAATGACAACACAATACCAATGAGAAATGTATCTTTTCATATTCTTAAATGCGTGTCCATCCATCGAGCCACATGGACATGCTGAACATAATGTAGTATATTTTCGACAAAGTCCTTCATGAAGTCACATAATCGTACCTGAGAATTCACTAATTGTATCTTTTTTTATTTCCTATCCTTCATCAATATCATATGTGATAGATTTACAACTTTGCAAGGAAACCTCCTTCCTCCCCAATTCATACCCATCACTTACATGGATGCACTTGTTCAGTAATTTCATTCCACCGCACATGGGGTATGTCCCATCTAAGAAATATTTCTGATAAAATGTAAAACCCTCTCGTCTTGTACACAAGATGTTGTGAATAAAGTCTCTATATTTCGACGATGGAAATATCACTGGGCATTCCTACAAAAGAGTTTTATGCAAAACATGAAAAATACACACACACACACACACACATATATATATATATATGTGTGTGTGTGTGTGTGTGTGTGATAATAATAACCATACTCAATGTGATATATACAACAACATGTGTTACAAATTGAGTTTATTTAAACATACCAAGGCTTGCATTTATGAAAATATATTTGGCCTGTTATCCCCTAGCCTAGGGATAACTAAGGAGATCACGTCTCGAGGCCCAATATAGGTCCTAGACACGGAGTATTGAGAGCCAAACAACTTAAGCATGCCCCCAGAGGGCCCCTCTTTTCTTCAGTGCAATCCACATACCACTAGCAACACTATCCATCACACCAGCCTCGTCCTGAAGTAGCAGTGATTCTTGATCCATGAGGTAATGAGTCCGGGTATCACGGTATGTATCACTCTGATTTTTGAAGCACTTGAACATGTTGTATTGAATCCTTCTTCATTTCATGATGTTTTCTTGTAAATTATGCTCTTTTCCTCGTTCAAACTTGGAAGGGTGACACAGTGCCCTAGTAAGTTGATTTCCATTTAGGATGGGATGCTACTGGGTGGATCTTTGAAGAGTCATCATTTGTTCCCTCCATACTTACCACTTTCCATATTTATTCCTTCCATATCCCATTTCCTTTTTGGGCATTGGGATTTTCTACACTATGAAGGGTTCTACCTTACCTCGTGGGAAGAAGGGGCTAAAGGCCCAGAGGGTATAAGTAGCTGGCAAGAGTTAGAATCCAAATATGAAACCTTCGAGATGCTCCACCCAAGGATACCCGAGAAAGAAATGAAATACTTCTCAGTAATAAATGGGTACCTACAAGATAACATAAACACTCAAGGTATTAGTTGATGGATAGGAGGTCTCATCATGAGCCAACCTATTATGACCATGGGCATGTAGCGATATGACATTACCACCCATTTGTTCACCAAACCAAGGTACTGGCTCTTGGTGGCATAACCAAGAGAAAGGGGGTCTCATTATGAGCCAACCTTCTCATTTTTGTGAAATTTTTATGGATAACGCTGTCACCTATGGTCATCAAGCCATGATAGTGGCCATCAACTATTCCCTTGAAGTATAAGAGAAAAATATCAAAATAAATAAATATAAGAATAAAAGGAAATGAATGGGCTAGGAAACAATTGAATTCATGACAAGGTGCAACTATCCCTCCACAAAGGCACCCATAGGTAAGACTCTACATTTCTCTATTATCACATGCACCCCATGCCCAAATATTTACCCCATGCTGCCTCATACACTTACATGACTTGGATTAGAATCCACCTAGGAAACACCCCAAACGTAAGGGGGATTATCCCAATAGGACACCATAAGACCCTCTCCAAACCTAACTTGTCAAATTGCATAACGTCTTTGAGCATTTGTTTGGGGTTAAAAGGGGTTTGATGTACATGTTTGGGTAATTTAATTATTAGATGTTATTTACATGCTATGATATTTGTGACTTATGAACCCATGGAGGACATACTTATTGTTTCTGAAGGACCTTTCTCAGTGGACAGGTACACATGAGGGAATGATTAGTTCATATCTTCATGAGGGCTCAAATCCCACAGATGGATGTTGGAACCCGAGAAGTGGTTAATAAGAGATTGAAGGCTTGCACAGTGAAGGAAGAGCATGTTGCCTTTGGAGGCACCCTGGAAGGCCTAAATAATGAGAGGCCACCCTTACCGACCTGGATGTTGGCTTTGGAGGCCTTGGCCGTCACCCTAGTAGCCCCATGACGTCACCTAGAGTTAGGGTTTGACATTAAGAAATGTTGGGTTGCATTTTTGGCACATGTGGCATGGAGGAGGGCCTTTGGAGGGCCAACGTTTTGCTAGATGACCTCAACGTCTTATGGAGGAGGCCTAACATCACCCTAGGAAGGATGATGTCACCCTCTTTAGGGTTTTAATGATGAAAATTGATTTAATTTTGAATTTTAAGAGAAAATTGACATGTAGGCTCTGTTTTATGAAAATACACAACTGTTGGATTAATTAGCTAGTATTTCCCATATAAATATGGTTGGATAAGTTCATTTTTACATCATAACTCATCACACACAAGTGGTGGTCTGAAATTTTCTCCCTCTTTAAGGGTTATTGGATGAAATAACTAGTGCACACCTCTTGGGAGAGCTTTATGGTGGTGTATTTTGGCAATTTTCATGGTGGATTGGTCTTCAATTAGGGTTTAACTTGATTATTCTTGATGAAGGAAGTAGAAAATATACATTTTTATTCATGCTATGGATGTTTATGGTGAAATTTACTTGTTTGATATCTAAGATTATGAAATTGCTTGTTTAAACCCTAGGGGAGAAACAACACATGCTTCTTTCTCTCTATAACTATTCTATTAGCTCGATCTTTCCAATTATACATTATCTTGAGAGTGATTATTATATCCCTAAAGTGCTATCTCTCTAGTAATCTCATTCTTGTCACCAATTAAATTGTCTTTCAAAAGCTAAGGAAGGAAGGTACACTAGGGCCTAGAAGTGCCTACTCTCTAGCAAAACCTCCCTTAAAAGGGGAAAATGCTTGAGGCCTTGAAGAGCCAACACCTCTTGCATTTACTTCTTCCCTTAGCTAAACATTATCATTATTTTTTTTCCCAAGTGATATCGTTACTATTATTGACTCCATAAGCCCCTAAAAGACACTAGTTTCTATACTCTTGTGGATGAATGAGATCAAACAATTTTTCAAACTCTCTTCTTGAAACTTTCACTAACACTAACAACCATATTATTGTTTCTATAATTGTTGTTACAGCCTTAATAAGCATACTAAACCCTAAAACTAACCAGAAATTTGCATTTGCCTAGGTGCTATCATCCCAAGGCTCTAGTCTTCCTTTTGCTAGTGTTCTAGGTGCAAATTTATGAAGTTGTTTGAGGTTGTTGCTGCTGTTCAAACTATTGTTCTAGCCATCATTGCAGCCCCTTAACAACCCTCAAATTGTTTATAAAACCACCCAACACTTGTACTAGGAAAACTATTATCATTATATGCTAAAGTGTTTGTTTAAATTGCCCAATTTAAGTACTTTCTGAAGTGGTTTTGTTGCTATCATAATTATTATTTCACTTTTGTTGCAAGTAATTTGACATCCCATTGAAGTCACTTGTTTAATTTTTTTTATCATGAAATTGTAAGTGGAAAAGTATTATCAAATTACAAAGTCTTTGTATCATTCTTGTCACCATAACTTGCAATTTACAAATACAATGTTGCTTCTATAATTTTATCTTTGCTTGTCTTTAGTAGCACATATTTCTATTTTGAAGTCACTAATTTGAAACATCGATATTATTGATTGTTGCTAACATTTTTTGTTTCATTGGTAAAGGGAAGGTATCATTCACCTTGAATTTCTCCTTAATCCCAAACAATAGCAAGTGACTTCTTCCTTTTGAGTGACCTAGAAAGAGGGGTGGGTTTTACCTTTGTATTATCTCCCTTCATCAACCAACTAAGTTTTGGAATGTCTCCCTTGGAGTGAGTTTATTTTCCTCCTAAATAGAAATAGATATCCTATTGGGGTGACAGTGATAGGACTACCTTCGTGTTACGTCAATCTAGGCCTACTTGCCTTTAGGTTTTGGGCAAGTATAGATTGTGCGATAACATGGCCCAGTTTAAGTGCACTATGTACTATCTTGAATCTCTCATGCAATTTTTTCGGTGTAATGTCAAGAAAGTGTTTAATATGGGATTCATGGTCCCTAGATCCCCTTCTCAATTTTAGCACATCCTTTTGGTTGGAAGAAGGCATAGTGTTCTCATTCTAGAAATCTTGTACTAGTCCCTTAACTATTCCAAGTAACTTCATGCTAGAATGTGGTAGCCTACCAGTGAAGGCCCACAAATCTGTTGGGCCACCTGTGTCGAGGCTATCTCATCTATGAGAACACTTTCTAAGGGTTTTCATATTGCATTTCATAAGGCGTGATGTTTGCTATAGAAAACAATGTTTTCTTGTGATCTTTCTAACAATTGTTTGTGACAAGGCACGTCAGGATGCATTGCAGTCTTTAGAATGATTTTTCTTACCAATTATTTGAAAATCATATATAAGGTTTGTAACAATATGACTACTTGTTTCTAAAATTTTGATTGTTTTAATGCATAAAATTCTCCTAAAAACAATCAAACTTCTAGATTTTAACAAAGCCAAAAATAATTGACATTTAGCAGCATTGGATTTTGGTTCAAAATATTCTTTAATGATTTTATAATAATGATAACGAATAGTGCATTTAGGTAACTTACCTTCAAGTGATGTTAGACCACTTTCATCGACTTGAATGCGTTTAGGAGTTCTTCACTGCACAATGCTCAATCTCGGTAGGGGCGATGAACCCCTATTCTGGCACTCTAGACCCCCCTGTTGTGGAGTTAAAAATGTTTCAGTTCTTTCCCCTTCAATCATTGGCAGATCAAATCTAGGAGGAGAGTGGACATGGGATTCACTAGTTTCCAGAACATTTTATTTTCCAACAAGAGGTTGCACCACATGAACTTCTTCACCATAATGTTGTACACTAGTTTCCTCTCTAATTTCATCTATTGTATAATCAACTCCAAACAATTATTTCATCATTTGGTCATCCACAACAAGTTGTCTTGATGAGATATTGGATGGACCAGTCTCTATTAAACTTTTACACTTTTCTTGTGGTGATGGAGGAGAAACAACCATGGCATCTATTTTGTAAGAAATTGGATTGCCCTCTTCTGAAATCCTATGCTTTAAGATACGTAACTTTGTCTTTTCTCTTTCTTATTCTACCTTTTCGATTGGTTTCTCTTTTCTCTAGGAATTTATTTCTTGAATCCGTCGATTCCCATGTTTAAAGAAGAAAATAGTATTCCAAGCACACCACCACAAATTTATCTTTGTATTACACAATAAGACACGACTAATAATTCCAATTCCAAGTGAAAAAAATTGTCTTCGTATTGCAAAAGAAGACACAACTAATAATTTCAATTCCAATTGGATGAATTTGTCTTGGTATTACACAAGAAGACAACTAAGAATTCCAATTCCAATTGGATAAATTTTTCTTGGTATTACACAACTAACAATTCCAATTGGACAAGATTTTCTTCCAATTCCAAGAAGACAAAAACAACAATTCCAATTGCAAAAAAATTTCTTCCAACTCTAAGAAGTCACAAGAAGACAAAAACAACAATTCCGATTGGACAAATTTTTCTTCCAATTCCAAGAAGACACAAGAAGAAACAAAGAACAATTCCAATTCCACTTGGAAAAATTTGTCTTCCAATTTTTCCTACAATGGTCTTGCAATAGCACAAAATTGTCTATGAATCAAACAACAAGACTAAAATAAGAAAAACGTGTATGTGCAAGCTATTTTTGTGTGCATATGCTGATAATTCTTTGTTGAGCTTGAGATATATGAGGTAGTGGAGTGTGCTTCGCACCAAAAAAATCCCAGTAGGAATGTGTTAGCGTCAGAATTCACTCCTGGATTGCAGCAGGAGCAGAGCCCAACGCCCATCAGTTTAATATCACGTTTTGTTTAATGAGGTGATCAAATGGAGGTTAACTCAAGACGATGTAGCTCAAACTCTGAAACTAGGCCAAGAATGCATGGGTAGGTGAGGTCTTGCATGAACTTCAGACAATGAGGTGTAGTAAGGGTGAGTAGGGGGAAGACTTATATCAGGGAGATGCGAAGGTCTGTAGTAAACATCATGTTTCCAACAGACTGTAGAAGAAGGCATCCAAACACAAGATCTTCTTGCGCTCAAACATAGAAAACCAGAGAATACAATAATGCATAAATAAATCCTTTATCATGACATAATTGCAATGATCTGCACGAATCATTCGTCCACGGACTCTCCTAGCATGAGACGAAAATTAGATGAAGTAAGAAAGACTGTCTGTCATAAAGAAAGAAATATCATATGCAGCTGCATAACCAATGAACTAGAATCTGTGCTAAAACTTTACAATCGGGAGCTCTGCTCTACCATCGATGCTTTCAAAAATACAGAAACTGAGTCTATATACTCAGGAAAATTCACCTCACAAAGGCATGTACAGTTACTCAAATCTTGGTGTGCCTTCATTCAAACTCGTACCAATATCTTTCTTTAAATGCCATATTAACTACGCATGGCTCCTGTAAGGAGGGTAGCTGAGCCATTAAGTGCTCGACTAGCATGCGCAGACTTCTCTGTTGAGTCAAGGACTTCGACACGGCTTCGTTGAGAAAATCGATACACAGGACCTCGGCGAGCAAGCGGCTCGCCAGACCCTCCATTCCCCTGACTTAATGAACGAGAGGAGGTTTCAACCACCCGCTCTTGCCATCATTTACTTCAAGCGAGAAACAGTATGGAGATCGGATCCGATGGCGCTTGGAGATCGCAACGATCCTCTCTGTAACTGAACTTGGTGCCTTTGGCCTTCTTTATGCAGCTCCTTCCTCTCCCCAAGTGACCATGGGCTGTGACCATATTCTTTCGGCGTTCACGAATATGAAAGAGATATCCTTTGCTGATTAAAATCGCGATGAGTGAAACGCCGAGTTGGCTCAATCTGGTGCCATGCGTCCCTCTGAGATATGACGGTCTTAAACTCACCCGACACCGCTATGGGCCCGGGTCCAGGACTCTCCCGACATCTCGTGCATCGGAACATAACGGAGTTGCTTTTTGCACCTTGGAGTCGCGACAGGCGAAACGTCGAGATGACTAAGTTTGTCGCCAGGTGTCCCTTTTGAATGGACGGCTGAAATTTCTTCATGACGTCACGGGCCCTAGCTTCTATGCTTTCGACACTATCGGGGTTCAGGGTTTCGCGATGTTGAACGACAAGAAACTCTCACCCCATGAACTCCCAATCGTCGAAACGCCGATGCGGCCAGATCTTGCGACACGCGTCCTTAGGAAGAACGACTGAGACTTTTCCATTAAACATAAGCACCCTTACTCTAGACCCGTTCCTTTATGACCAGATGCCAAAACCACGGGCCCAGTCCTGGGCGCTATCGACATTTTGGGGTTCGGGGTTTCGAAAGGTGAAGAGACGGGGAATTTTACCCCTTGAACTCCCGAATGCCGATATACCGGTGTGACTAGATCCTGCGCCACGCATCGCTGGATCGGATGGCCCAGATTCAACCTTGAAATATAAGGGCTTTCTTTGGTGCTATATGTCAGGTAACTTGGTAACCCCGAGATCCTGATGACCGTTTATCTGCTTCGTGGATGGATCTCGGCTGTAGACATCAAAACCTTGCACACTCGCTTGACTTGTAACCAGAAATTTGGTCCTTCCACTGCTGCACTTGGGCATTTCGTGTGCAATCTACAGACCTGGTGCTTCTGCGCCTAATGAAAAAAATAATCGCTAACATTAGGCTCCATGCGGGATAGAGTCGTCCCTGCGATGCTCTAAGAACTCCTTCCGCAGCTTCAGTGCCTTGCTATTGGGATATGGAGTCACTTATTAGGCCGAAAGCACGCAAAAAGAAACTAAATAAGGAACTAAAAGACAATATTTACAAACAAGGGAGCCGTCTGAGGCTCAAACAAAACATTCCTTCAGAAAATGCCCATTCACTGGGCTGCTGAAAACCTCTTCACCCTCCAGATTTTGCAACCCATACGTGTTGTTGGAGAAAATATCAGAGATCTTGAAGGGGCCAATCCAGAGGGCGTCAAAATTTCTATGTTTGCCTTTGTCCTGCCTGGGGGCGTCCCACTTGAGTACCAAATCCCCGATCTCGAACGCTTTTTTCCTGACCTTCTTGTCGAAAGCCTGCTTGATCTTTTCCTGGTTACTATGAGCTGCGGTCGTCACATGTTCTCTGATCTGTTGCACTTCTACTATCTGATAAATCCTCTTGATCATATGATCTGTTTCTACCCCCTAGTCTTGAAAGGATTTCGCCACAGCTAAGGCGAGATGAGTAGGAAAAACTGCCTCTTCTCCGTAAACTAGCTGAAAAGGCGAAGTGCCCAGAGATTTCTTCATTGTCACACGATCAACCCACAGAGAAAACTTCAACTTTGAATCCCATGCCCTTTTGTTGTCTTCCAACAACCTTTTGATGATATTTATTAGGCTTTTGTTGGAGGACTCTGCTAAACCATTGCCCTGGGGATAGTAGGGGGTGGAGTGAATTAGTGAGATCTGGAACTGATCGCAGAACTTAATTAGAGGCTCAGACTTGAAAGAAGAAGCATTACCGGTGACAATCTTGCTGGGACAGCCAAATGTGGCTATGATATCCTCCAGGAAGCTGATAATTACTTTGTGAGATGCACTTCTGGTGGGGACAACTTATGTTGCTGTCAGGATCCATCTGTGTTGACCGCTTGAGGGGGGATGAATTTCTCCAATGAAGTCCAACCCCCACTGTTGAAAAGGTGTTGGAGATACTATAGGCTTTAATGGCAGCGATTTGAGCTGTTGCTTTCCTGAGAACTTTTGACATTTGATGCAATCTCTGCTTCCTCTACAGACATCAGCGAATAAAGTAGGCCAGTAATATCCAGCCCTGAGGATCTTATGAGTTGTGGTCTTCCAGAAATGATGCCCCCTACAAAGGCCTTCATGGAAATCAAACATAACTTTATGGTCTTCTGGTGGGTTCAAACATCTCAGCAGCATCCCCAAAGGATCTCTCCAGTACAAAAATTGCTCAATGAGACAATACCTGACCACCTTGAGCTTTAAAGATCTTGCCCTGCTTTTACCCATTCCGTCTGGAGGGTTCAATTCCTACAGAAAGTACAGAATGTCACGATACTAGGCACAATATGCCAGCTGTAAGCCATCTTGAGAGCATTGGCTAGGCAGCTTAGCTTGCTGAGTTTCTGAGCAAGTGTTGAGGACATTGACTCCCAAGGATTCATAATTGGATTCATCCAGTAGCTTGGCTAGACCTTGCCCCTTAACCAACTTGGTGGGTTTTATTTCCAAGTCAAATTCCAGAATTTTTTCTATCCATTTGCCTCTTCTCCCATCTATGTCTGGTTGTACAAGAATGTCCTTTATGGAAGCTGAAGGAACGTATGTTGTTACCCTCGAATGCAAGACGTAGATCCTAAAAGCTTTGAGGGATTTCACTAAGGAATAGGCCTGCTTCTCCATGATCTCATACCTAGTCTCCACATCTCTTAATGCCTTGCTGAAGAAAGCGATGGGTTGCTCATGCCCCTTCTCATTTTTCGGTAACAAGACCGCTGCTATTGTATCAAAAGAAGCAAAGGAGAAAATTAGGAATTCTTTGGAATAGTCAGGACTGATCAGCATAGGTGTCTCAGTCAATGCCCTTTTTATTTGTTCAAAATATGCCCTGGGCTTAGCGGTCCATTTCACTTCGTTTCCCTTCCTGAGCATGGCCGTGATGTGTTTCACTAGCTCGGAAAAATTTGAGACAAACCTCCTTAGAAAATTAATTTTCCCCAAAAAGGCCTGAACCTGTTTTTTAGACCTCGGAAGTGATAAGGTTTGAATTGCCTCCACCCTGCTGGGATCAATTCTCACTCCCTCTGTTGATACTATATGGCCCAACAACTTCCCTTCTTGCATATAGAACAAATATTTCTTGGGGTTTAGGGACAGACCGAACCTCCAATATTTCATGAAGACTTTCCTCAAGTGGCGACGGTGTTCCTTGTCTGAACTGGAAAAGACCGTGATGTCATCGAGATAGATCACTACGAACCGGTCCTTCTCCCCGATGAAGGCTATATCCATGGCTTGCTGAAATGTTGCTCCTGCATTCATTAGTCCAAATGGCATCTTGGCATACATGAATGTGCCCCAAGGAGTGGTGAAGGTTGTCTTCTCCCTGTCCTCAGGCATGACCGATATCTGATTATAGCCAGAAAACCCATCGATCATGGACATTCTAGATGCACCAGTAACCTTATGCAATATGTGTTCCATGTTAGGCAGGGGATAATTATCTTTCTTTGAGCTCCTGTTCAGGTTCCTGAATTCGACACAAAGCCTTATTTCTCCACTTTTCTTTCTCACCGAGACCAAATTGGCCACCCATTCAGAATATCTTAAGGGGCCGATGATCTGGGCCTCTAACAACTTCTTCACTTCCTTCTCCATAACGGACAACAACATAGGGTTTATCTATCTTAACTTCTACCTGAATGGCTTAGCCTCTTCCTTTAGTGGGATCTTGTGTTCAATGACGGATGTATCATACGTTTTGAGGTCTTCGTATGTCCATGCAAACATGTCCACAAATTCTTTCAGCAACTCAGTATATTCGACCCTCTATTCTCTGGTCAAACTGCTTGACAATTTGATGAACCTAGGCTCCTCCTATGAACCAATGTTCCATTTAGCTGTATCAACATATTCATCCAAAACTCTACCCTTTACTTCCACATCGTTCCCATCGAACAACCTTTCCAATGGGACTAGTCCCCTCAGAATGTGATTGCTAGGTAGCTGAATAATCTGGTGGTTAGCAATTTTATTTAAAAACACCTCAGGGTGAGGGTCACCTTCTGTGTCAGGATCCTGATCGATGTGCAGCGTAGAAAATTCATCAATGGAACGGAGAAACCTTTCAATTTCCTGATCATCCTTGAATACCTTCCAATGCTTGACATTGTCCGATACAGAGGGCCTATATTTTATTTCAACATCAGAGTTGACTATGGACGATAGAGAAGATTTTAGCGAGCTGGCTGAGACGGCTAAAGAATCTGCCACAGCATTATCCTCCCTTGGAATAAAAGAGATATTAAAAGCTGAGAAGAAATTGTCAATTAGGTCCCATGCTTCATTCCTGTAATTTCTGAGTCGAGGGTTCTT
>JZKD02S0993820.1:48955-60714 GCA_000966675.3 Picea glauca
TGAGATTCTAAGGCATGTCAAGGTAAGGTCTATGTTTAGGTCTTTTCATGCCTTGTGATGTCTAATTTTTTCCATGTCTAGGTCTTACCATGGATAGGAGTGTGAGGGAGAGAGAGGGAGATAGATAGGGGGCATAGAGAGGGAGAGTGATATGGAGATAGAGAGCAGGGGGAGATGTAGGAGAGGGATGAGAGAGAAAGAAAGAGAGGAATGACTTATAAGAGCACGTGCACATTCCTAGAGCGTGTGCGTGCTCTTAAGAATGTGCACATGTTTTTTTGAATTCAATTTTTTGGGAAGGGATTGATAAGGTGCATGTTGACTTAGTTGGCTTGGATTTAGGTTCGGGATGAAAAACCTAGTGGTTTGATCTGCAAATTGATAAAATCCTTCATTTTTGTGAATACCCCTCTATATATTTGTCTTTGAAGTTATTTTTATATAGGCTAACGAACCTACAAACATAGATAGAGTCAACTATGCAGATTTCATATATATATATATATATATATATATATATATATATATAGTAAAGTAATATTGTTTACTATTTTTAATCTATTTTTGTCTTCACATATATCAAAATCCTAGAATACATACCTCTTTTATTTTTGCTATAAATTTTTCTCGGCTTAACCATTTCTCAAATGAGTTATATGTGGCACTATAGGAGACCGATACTTACGATCTAAAAAAAAATATTTCCAAAAAATTCTCGGCACCCGAAATGTGTTCTCTACAATTATATAAGTTTTTTGAACAAAATTTCATCGTTAAGGTACTCAACACTACGAACAAAAACATATAGCTTATATTTTGTTGGAAAAATAAGATACCATTGTTAGAAAAAATCAAATTTGACATAGTTATTCACAATTTCTATGAATAAAAGTTGTATATTAAGAAATCTAATTCAATTTCTTCTGTTTCATCTTCTTACACCATATTCAAATTCATTATAAAAGTACCTTGAATAATCCCTCCAAGTTAACATATAGTTGTTTTTCTAGATTTACATTGTCACTAAAGCATCATGAGAGACCATCATTAACTTGCACTCACTCATAAAACATTAAAAAAAAACCATTATTTTAAATAAAACATTCAAAAATGTGAGGATTTAATTAAATTACTTTATAAGATAGTGTTGATTAATAAAACCAAGACGATTCATAAATATAAGTATTCTAACATTTATAATAAAATTAGTATGTTTTATTTATTTAAAATACGATTCATAAATATAAATATCCTTACAAGTATGATAACATTAGTATGCTTTATTATAAAAGTGAGAGGATTTAGTTAAAGTACTTGCAAGGGATAAAGTGCATATTAATAAGCCTAATACCATTCATTCATAAGTGTCCTTACAATTAGAATAAAATTAATATGCTTTCTTTAAAGGTAAAACTAATTGAGTGTTTAAAAGCGTGTTATTTAAAATAAAAAATTTCCACTAAAATGGTATCTCAAAATTACGTTGGTTTTGTGTTTCATTAAAAAAAATAATAATAATACTGATTTTTATTTATTTATTATTATTTAACAAAACAAATAAAATTCCCACATATTTAAAGAAATAAGATTACCTCATGAAAAAATTATGAATTAAATTTGATTTTAATTTTACATACAATCAAATAAGATTCTCTTATCTAATTATAGTTTCCACTTTTCTACATGATAATTATTTATTTGTAATATCTATTATTTCAAATTGAAGATGGTCCTCCTTCATTTAACAAGATCTAGAGTTAAACAAGTGCAGATCTATCTCGATTTATCATGCATCTAGAGGGATCAAATCTCTTGAAGTTAAAACTTCTTTTATATTAAAAAAAACTTGAGGAAAGGTTTGGAACCTTAATCCCTCTGGACTCATGATAGATCCAAAGTTAAGATGGATCTAAGATAGTTCTTAATGTATTGTATTCTATTTATGACTATGTGTCAACTCCATATTAAGCATTGAAGGAATATCACATCTATCTCAAACTTAGGAATAACATTTTTTTTACTTAAAGTGGACATTGAAATATTTTATTTGTCGCTGACATTGAAATATTTTTTTGTTATTAATATTTCTTTAAAATGCCACGTTTTAACTCCATGTTGAGAATGAAAGGAATTACACATCTCCCTCATACTTGCTTGCAACTGTTCCCATTGATGACCCTAGGTTGTATATTTACAAAATAAACTTTTCAATTATGAATATTTATGGAAATATTTAGAATTTTTTTTGACACTTTAATTAAATTTAAGGTAATCATAAATTTGCAATATGAATTTTGGTGGGTTTCATAATTTTCAAACTGAAGTTTGTCGGGTTCAGATCAAATAATTTTTTTTAGAACACTTATTAGAATGATGATTATATTTAACACTTAATTATGTCATAAATTGAACATTATGATATGTGAATTGAAGACTAAATCCACCATATCCATCAGGTCTATTTGACGACCATTGAGATGGTTTGAACCACTCATTAGAACTACGAGAGATTMTTTCCAGRCCTTCRTCATCTATCCATAGCYACTTACAACCTYCCCCCTACCCAGTTTCCATCTGTAAAACCACCGACCACCATCTGTCACTTCTCTGCAAGGTATTACAAACTACCATTTCCCTCGTCCACTTGTCCTCTTACGATTTGCAAGCCAAATGGTTTCAAGCCTTGGTTTATAGAAGCTTGTTTACTAACACAATTGAAGCCTTTCCCTTACAGAGGTTAGATATGGTATTTACATTTGCAATGATGTAATATAATTTTGAACAATGTGACTAACATGTTCACCATCCAAGCCTTGAACAAGGTTGCTAATGCAAGTTGAAAAATCATTATTTTGGAGGTTGTAGAGATGAAAGAGGGGTTTAACATTGTTGATCTGAAGGGGATTTATCCTTTGTTAAAGTCGATGTTGGCCTGATAAATTTGGTGAAGAAATACGAAATTGGGACAAGATAGATCTCATGTAGGCATATAACCGCTTTGTCTAAAAAATGGATCTAAGATGGCATAATATCTTTGGAAAACAATGCTTTTTTTAGGTCATAGAGATGTAATATGGGTTGAATATTGTTTATATAGAGGGGATTTGTCCTTTGTTAAAGTTTATTTTATCCTCATAAATTCAATGAAGAAATAAGGAATTGGGATAAGTTATCTCTCATGCAGGCCCATAATTTCTTTGGAAAAAAAATGGATTAAGGTTCCTTGAAGACATTAGAGAAAATGGCACTATTTGATCCTCGCCACCTTCTCACATGACCCTTAAACATCTTGCAACTCACCTTGTAGGTTGTTGTGGTTGTTTCCTTGGTAGGCTTTCAAAACTAGCATCGAAGATACAATTCTCATGTAATTGGATGGGAATTATGTGTCATGATGAAATATGGAATTAGAGAGGAAAGTCCTTGGTGCATACCAATAATTTCCATATCCACACACGTTCGATTAATCTACACATTTTCCTATCATTAGAGGTTGAAGGGGAGAAAGAATATGAAAACATTGGTGTAGATAATAACTTGTGTGAAAGACATATATCATGTATTGATGTGAGTTTGAAGATGAGGAAAAACTTATCATAACAATCATGCTCTAAGAATGATGATCGATTGGAGAATCACAGGTGCATAACTAATTTCTTTTTTTATTTCTTTGAAATATTTTTCAGTATCATCATTCTAAGAAAAAGATCAATCCTCCTTCAACATATTATGTATAGGCTTTACCATTCTAGCAAAATCAGGAATGAATATCCTTACAAAATTGATCTTACCACAAATGATTGGATTTCCTTCTTTGAGGACAGGGCTTGGATATTTTGAATTGCAATAACCCTCTTTGGATCAATATTGATTCCCGAGTCAGATACAATATGTCTGAAGAGTTTTCCCACAGTGACACCAAAAATAGATTTCGTAAGATTCAAAGATATTCCTAATTTTCTATAGCGAAGAAAACCCTTTTTTAGATGATCAAAATGATCTTCTCGGTTTCTTGAATACATAGTTAAATCATCAAGGTAAATTTGAATTATTTTACCGATCAGATCGTCAAAGGTTGTTCGCATAGCTCTCTGAAAAGTATCACCTGCATCAATTAAACCAAAATGCATTCGTTCATAAGAAAAGGTGCCCCAACCTGTGGTAAAAGTGGTTTTATACTTGTCAACCCTCTTGACTCAAATTTGATCGTATCCTAAAAAATCATCAAGAAGTCACATCATCTCATATCCTGCTACTTGTTGTAAAATAAGTTCCATGTTAGGAAGAGGAAAATTGTTTTTAACACTTTCCATGTTCAAGGCATGGAAATCAACCCATAATCTAATATCACCATTCTTTTTCTGTACAGGGACAAAGTTAGACACCCATTCTAAATACTTAACTGGAAAAATTATATGGGAATTTATAAGCTTTTCAATCTCTTTTCTAATTGTTGCTTCTAGTGCGGGATTAATACGTCTCTTTCTTTTCCTTACTAGTTTTTCTTCTTCCTTAATAGGAATTGCACATTGAATTATACTAGGATAAAAACCACGTAAACCCTCATAAGACCATGCAAAGACATCTTTAAATTCATGGAAAAGATCCATAAATTTATGTGTTTCTTTCTTTGAATGTTGAGCTCCAATCTTTAGAATCTTTGGATTTTCCCGAGTCCTAATGTTCACAGCAATGGTACTTCATATCTTTGTTTTTTATTCCCCCTCTTTATTTTCCTTTTTGTTTCCTATATCACTTGACGAGAATGAGATTTCCAAAGGAGTCAATCCATTTGTAAATTTGTTATCTTCTAAAGATATAATTTCTTTTCAATGGATCATTTTGCAAAAAGGCACATATACTTTCATTGTCAGGAAAAACTTGACATGATTCAACATTATCTTGACAATGAGGATGATATAATGACATAAATGTACAATCAGGCCTCTCAAGAAGCATTTGTATTGTAGGATTGGTTGAAAAACAACTAGTCTATTAGCCATAGATTTCAGATCTTTCTTGATGTGAGTAATGTTGAAAGATATAATATTAGAGATTAATTGTCAAACCACATGTGTATACCTATTTAACAATTTATTAGATGGGGTATATATTCTTCTAACTATATTGAAAATAACTTTAGAATCCCGAAAAATAGAAAGATGATAACAACCAAGATTTATTGCATTCTCTATTCCTAGAATCAAGGCATCAAATTATGCTAGTTATTTGTACATGTAAATTCTAATATATAAGAAAAATTATGATATTTTCCTACAGGTGAATATACTTCTATGCCAACTCCGTTACCTTCACTTGGGAATGCACCATCAAAGTGCATATGCCACATTCCATCTTCATGGTTAGGTAGTTTTGTGATAGAATCATTATCTTCCTCTAGAAAATTTGAGTATACACATATATCCTCTTCAATGTAATTAACATGTGATTGAGGAACTCTTTCAATGTATGATGAGATTCGTCCCTCTCGAAGAACAATGATATTATTTCAATTTTTGGGAAGGGAAATGTGTGCTCCATCCAGTGAAATGTATCCATGGGTTAATGCTTGCTAGTCTCTTCCTAAGATGATAGAATAATTGCTAACTGGAAAATCAATTACTTGAATATTGAAAGTGGTCTTGATCTCAGGATGAACACACAAAACCAAAATTACATCTTTGATTTCACCAATAGTGTCTTGTTGTTTAATTTTATAAGACAACATACTCTTCAAGTTTTCATTGGTACATGAAAGAACTAAATCTTCCATGATAATATTAGAAATATCATTGGGGCCAGATCCCCCATCAATTAGACATCAATGTGCAGTCCTATCCATAATATTTACAGAAACATAAAAATGAGGATTTTTTACACAATTTCTTGGATTATATACACCTACTTTATTTATATACATTTCTTCTTCATTATATTCTTTAGTAATAATGGAAATAGTGGAATCTTTACGTTCCATAAAATCTTTTAGATGCTTTTGTTTTTCAGGGACAATCAACGTGTCTAATAAAGATATGTCTCTTTGATTGTATCCAATTGTTTTAGGATATTATATTTAGAAGAAGAATATGAGGTTGAAACCTCTAGACTCTAAGTACCCCTCTTAATATAAGTATTAGCTTGTTGAGAGGATGTATTAGGAGAAGAATTGGTTTTAGGAGGACCAACTTTGCCTTTGTTCTGACAAGATTTATTACATGTATAAACCATTATTACATAATCTTCCTGAGCCTAATCTAAGGAAACAATTGTTGTATCAATCATTTTACCAAATATGCGCTCTCTATCATTCTTCTTAATTTTGCAAGTGTTCTCATCATGATTTTCCTCACAAAAATTACACCATGTTCCTGAGAGAATGGCCTTGGGTTGAAAGCTATGAGTCTGATTTCATCTTCGGTGGAGGTTTCAATAGAAGTAGAAGTCATCCCTTTTATTTCGAAAGAAATCATTATGTTTCTCATATCCTGTACAAGTTGTAACACAATTGACATGTTAGTTTGTTTGACAAAATCTGCAATAGGAAGTCTTGTTCTTGTCAACTGCTCTTTGAATTCTAGATAAATTTGTAATGCAGATCCTAAAGTGTTAGCATTATTTTATTCTAGCCTATTATGACAAGAAGATGGTAATGCATTAAGGTAGCTTGATTGTGGGGTCGAATGATCACTGATATTGTATAAGTATAACACAAGGTTCATGGAAGACCTTCTCGCAGTGTCTTTAAGGAAGTAGTCGAGTTCCAACTTCCGGTTAGGTTTTCCTGCATAAAGAAGGGAAACAAGTGAAAGAAGGTAAATCCGGAGTAAATAAATGTAAATATTATAGCCGTAATAAGAGTGAATCCTAAATCCCATAAAGAAAGAGGTTCTCTTCTTTCAAACCCTCAACCACCCCCTATTTTTGTGGTCTGATCTGTAACGTGCGAATTTTCGGCAATTTTATGCCTGCGAAAATGGTTTCAAGAGGCAAAAGAATACTTCTTTCCTTTCCTTCCGTGGAACTGGAACTTACAAATGTTGAATGATGGGTAGGATCTCTGATTAGCAGGTAAGATAGATAATGAATCTGGGAATGTTGGGGAGTATAGATAACTTGACCAGATCAAGACCCTTTCATAGTAGAAGCAACCAAGCCAACAATTGACTACCTAGCTTATGATTATGTTGATGGAGCATGAGGAGTTCCAGGTCCAACAACATCCCTTATGATTTTCTTAAAAAAAGATCTTTTAAGAGCGCCTAGCCCATTCGATCGAGGGGAATAAAAAATCCAACAAGAACCATTCATCCCACTATGATATATATATTATATACTTGATAAGATTTCCATAGAGCAGCTAGATACCTTCATACCTAGGATAGATTAAATGGACATATCGAACCAAAATAATTTCCTTCCCTGTCCGGGGAATCAAGGTCTTTTGTACCAAGAGGGGGTCTACTCACACTTGGCTCTATCCCACATCTCTCTGTGATCCTGCCCCGGGTACCGGTTTTACCTACTTAAATGTAAAGTTTGATGAATGGGGTGGGTGATAAAATGATGAAATGAAGCCTCCACCCCATTAGGTTGACCTAGTTCAATCGACCTGAAATCGATTTCTGGAATCTGATTGTAAAATTTAGTGAAATGTAAGTTAAAATACTTGATTCTTTCACCTTTATTGTAAACAAGATTATTATAATATTTTAGCAAATCCATTGGATTTTGAGGTTGTTCATATGTTGATTTAAACCAATAAGACAATTCATACCAACTTGTAAATATCTTAGGTGGTAATTTGAAGAAATCAGTGACAACCTTTCCTTCCAAAGAATTAACAAATAGTAGCATGCATGTATAATTTTCATTTGCTCCAATATTGTGACATGCTTTGGAAAAAGAAACTAGATTCTCATTGGTTGAATTAGTGATCTGGATTATTTTGAGCACAACACAAAATGAGAGTAGAGATATAATAAAGAAATATTATGAGATATTGCAAAAGATCCAATAATATAACAAATATATACTAGATATATATAAAAAGAGGCACAAATATACAATAATACACAATTTCTATTAATGACTGAAATGTATAGAACTATAAAATTACAGAGTGAAAGACTCACTAGAATGGTGACATCTTATTTCTAAGAAGAAATGTGATGGTTATGCTCATTTGCAAGAAGATGAGTATAATGAGGCTCAAAAATCCTTTTTAACATCAATGGAAAAACCATAAACATCCAAAAACCTAGCCCCTGAAAGATGAAAATCCAAAAGGTTTGCGGCCCCAATGTGGAGATGAAGCACCAAAAGTCATGTAGGCCCTGATGGGGTAAGTTGGTACAACAACTTCCCGGGGTCAATACTTTTGCATATGATATTCGTTTTAAGCACATGATAGCCCGTTGGAAAGGTCTATTCGAGGAATACACATTATGTCGTCACACTCTAAATTAGTCTACGGTGTGACTATGGAGAACTCCAAAAATGTTGTTTAGGGCCTCAAAACAACCCTGGAAGTTTATGACTTGAAAATATAGGAAATAACTACCAACGATTAAAATTCCATGTGAGCCAGTTGAAATAGGTGGGTGGCCACCGATATCCATATGGATCAATAGTCCCCCCTTAAGAAGCAATGGTCTCCATTGCATTGAGTTCCCATTGGAGATGGGAAAGCATTTGCTGAATATGAACCTTGGTGAGTTTCTTGCCTTGCTAGAGACATTGTGTTGCTTGGCTTGTGAAACGCTATCATGAACCTGATGTTGGAGGGGTTGGACCTTTTTAACCAATCTGACTACATGAGATGATTATGTGCAGAAGGAATATTTGTTCTTTACTTCAATTTTGTCGACCTTCTTCTACTTGATAGAGGGGGCTTGAACCGAGGCCATATTGGTCATAGTGTCCTTCTGTTCACTTCCTGCCTGAATCATGAAGAAGATGAAATTTTTCGTGTGAGAGAAAACTTTGCTACACTTTTGTGTCAAAAGAGTAGTCAGAACTACCTTTGGTATCCTGTAGAGATGAGCCCCCAGAGTAACAATGACACTACGGGGTCGAGACTCATAAACAACATGGTGCTTCCACATATATGGTTGGCCCAAAATAACATCATAGACATCCAATGAGACAACATCACACAATACCTCATCCTTGAAGGGCTTGATGCCATAGGATAGGTGACATTTTTTTTCTGACACAAAGATCTTCTCCCTAGCGAAGCCACCCGATGTTGTATGGTTTCAGGTGTGGTGTTGTTGGCAATTCCAAGTGTTTGATGACCTCCACTGAGATGAGGTTTTTTAGGCTTCCACTATCAACAATGAAATGCAACGAGATCCCCTTCACCCACATCTGTGGATGGAAGAGTCGCTCCCCCTCTTCAGGATATACTGGTGCTTTTGGTTAGATTGTTGTGGTTGCAACAGTTGGAATGGAGTCTGCGTCGATGGCCTGCCTCCTTCCATTATTTTCTGAATCAGATTGTGAATCCGAGTTCATATATTTTTCCTTGATCTCGATCACCAATCACTGTTTTGAGTGACATTCATCGATGTTGTGCTAGGGGATTTTGTGGAAATCACACCACTTTCCAGTGTCATTCTTTGTCTTTCCCTTACCCTTCTTTTCCTGTGGCTTGTACTGGTTTTCGGGAGGCTGTTTGTCAGGGCCATGTTTATCATACTTTGGCTGTTTTAGATTTGCAGACTTGAACTCCCATTTTTTCTGGTGCTTAAATTTCTGCTCAATTTTGACATCATATTGATAATCATCTCCCAACAATGAGATGTCCAAAAACTCCATTTCAGTTTGGATGTACTTGTGTAGAGCCCCACGGTATTTCAAAACCAAATGCCACTCAGAATATTTTATACCTATCTTGGTTTGAAAGGTATGGAAGATATTGGTGAACTTCGAAACTGCTTGGCCCCTCTCTTGAAATAGTGTGGTCCATCTCATGTACCGGTCTTCATAGTTTCCAACAGGGTAATATTGTTCCTTGACAGCGTCCGCCAAAGATTCCCAAGTGGGTTTGGCATCAAACATTCCAAACTCCTCTGTGGAAATTTTCTCAAAGTAAGTTTCCCACCAATGTTTGTCATGGGGGAGAGCCTTAAGGAGTGGGAAGGTGATATTTTCCTTGTCAGAAAAATTGTGCACAGAGAAATAACCTTCTAGCATATTTAACCATTTTTCCAGAGCATCTGCATCTATCCGACCTTCAAATACGAGAATATCAAAATTAACTTGTACCTTGAAATGAGAGGTGCCTCCAAAGTGGTTTCTTTATGAAGATGCATTTGATATTAACATCATGCATCGAAGGATTTGGGAAAAAATATCCATCATTTAGTCCCTTTGTCGCGTGAGAGCTTGCTCCGGTAAAAGATTAATAGAATCTTCTACTCCATCATTTTTATTTTCTTCCACCATGGAGGGTTTCTTGGGAGTGTGAGAGAGATTGTACTCAATAGAGACAAGCTTGAGACCCAACTTTCTATACTCGAACCTTTTCGGGGACATGCATTGAAAAAAGACGAAGAGAAGCCTTCTTTGATATCATCGATACAGATTATTTTGAGCACAAAATGAGAGAGAATATATAATAAAGAAATATACTGAGATATTGTAAAAGATCCAATAATATAACATAGATATATCAGATATATATAACAAGAGGAACATATATACAGTAATACACAATTTCTATTAATGAGTGAAATGTACAGAATTGTAAAATTGCAGAGTGAAATACTTGCTAGAATGGTGGTAGCTTATCTCTGAGAAGAGATGTAATGTCTATGCTCATTCGCAAGAAGATGAGTACAATGAGGCTCGAAAGACATTTTTAACTTAAATGGAAAAATTTTAAACATCCAAAAACCTAGCCCCTAAAAGATGAAAATCCAAAAGGTTTGCAGCCCCAATGTGGAGATGAAGCACCAAAAGTCATGTGGGCTCTGATGGGTAAGTTGGTACAACAACTTTCTGGGGTCGTAAATTTTGCATATGATATCCGTTTTAGGCGCATGATATCCTGTTGGAAAGGTCTGTTCGAGGAATACACATTATGCCATCACACTCTAGCTTCATCTATAGTGTGACTGTGTCGAGATCCAAAATGGTTGTTTAGGGCCTCAAAACGACCCCGAAAGTTTAGGACTAAGAAATCTAGGAAATAACTTCCAATGATGAAAATTGCATGTGAACTAGTTGGAATAGGTGGGTGGCCACCGATATCCATTAGGGTCAATTAGTTCCATTGCCAGAGAATTTAGGCAAATGGTCCTTAAACTTTGGAAGAGGATCATGGCTAGAACAAATCTGAAGGTCATGTCATGGGGTAACATTTGCATCCTCTTCAAATTGGAATATACCATATTGTTTGGTAACCTTTTTGGGATTTGTGGTTGATTGGACATGATTATAGTGACTATACATGCTTCTGATCAAGGAAGAAGATGAATCTTGTGATGAAGTAGATCTGTTGGTACTACCAAATCCAATAGAAGAAGTCATTGTAGATTATCTGGGAGGAAAATACATTGATACACTTGTTACGTAAGTCTCATAATCAAATAAATATCTTTGAATAATAAATTTAGTTAGGAGAGGACACATTTATTTTATAATATGTGTAAATAAATAATAAACAATAGGTGGGGTCCCACTAAATATTTGATCCTTTATTTCCAACATTTCTCTTGTAACTCCAAAATTTAATTAAACACCATGCATATATC
>JZKD02S0993820.1:64469-84411 GCA_000966675.3 Picea glauca
CATCATTAATTGAAGTTGAAACCAGATCAATGCTACAAAACTCTCACCAATTAATGGCTTGAGTTTTAAGCACAGCTCACCCGACTAACATTATTCATTTTATTATTACGTGTAAAGAAAGGTCGCCATTCTCCAAAACCTTTACCTTTATAGCAGCAGCTTTCGAAAAGAAAAACGGGCACTGTGCACCTAACCTTATTACTTTGAATTTGATTCCCCTTATTCTGCTTTCCACGTGGTGGAAACGTTAGGTTTGGTAACGCCGCCCTATTATTATCTTAAATGCCGTAATAAGGCAGTTCTTCAATCCAGTTTGTCCTCCTCGACAAGAGAGACGGCAGAATTGGAGCTTTGCTTTGCTGTATTTTGTATTTCTCCATTCCATTTCATTCAAGCAAGGAGTAGAAATGGTAGTCGGAGGCTTGTTCACTGTATTCAAATACACGACGTGAGGATTGGAACGTCGCGTGTTCGAATCCCGCAATCCCAACCCTGATTTGAAGATTTTCCTCTGGATGCGTTTATGGATAAATACAAGCAGCAGCAACAGCACGAATCGGATTTCAGGCGGGAAAGGCCAGTGGATGAGGGCAGAAGAAGAACAAAGTTAAGGAAGGAAAATGAAATAACAGAGAGCAACAACGACAACAGCAACGGCACAAAATCAAACTACGCATCCTCCTCTCTGCGCAAACAACCGCAACCCCATGGAGGAATAGGGGGAGGAGGATCCAGAATCCGATCGCTCCGGACGGGATTCGATCCCCAAACCAAAGAAACGCTATACAAAACCTCCGCAAGAAGCCCCAGTTTGGCGCCCCGGCGGTCCGTTAACGAAAAGAAGGCAGTCAATTGGCGGCTGGCCTGCTTTATGTCTAACGAGTATCTCACCCGCGGGACATTGCTGGGAAGACCGTGGCTGCCGCTGGATTCGAACCCCAAATGCCACCATGAAAATAACTATAAATCGAAGCTTAAGTCTGCCTCTCTTGAAAAGAACGACGATGAAATCAGACAAGAGAAAGAGAAGCTCTATCATACGTTCACAGATTTTCTCCGAGGGGACGATGTCTACCTTCCCGGCATTGTGAATCCTTCTCAGCTGGCGTCTTGGCTCGGATTAAACGCATAAACAACCATACATATATGCTTCCACCCTCTGCAGTCCGCCCTTTACAGATTGCAAGGACGGTGTTCCTATGTTCGAATCTTGGGCTGCTGCTGATGATGATGATGTATTTTTTTCATGAAAGTCATGGTTGCCGCTGCAGGAAGATCTTTCTTCATTGCAGGTTTTCTTTGGAATTATCCATTTTGTTTTGTAAGGTTTTCAGTGGAATTGCCCATTTTATTTTTTAGTGTCGTCGATAGGGATGTGCGATGTGCGTACTAAATCCCGACGGCAATCAGATAAAATTTCTACTGATTGAATTTGTGGTTGAAGCGGGCATTGGATCCGTGTAGTTACAGGAATAATGCGGGTAAAACCTTTGAATTTTACGATCATCGCATTTGCAGTAACCTAATCTTGTTTATTTCCTTGTAAAAAGTGGCATACCACTTTTACTTTCATCTTTCTTTCTACTGTTTTCTAATGGATAATGTTTTCTCTCCCTTACCTTTACTTTCATCATTTTTTATTTTTTTTCCCTCTCTCCCTTACTTTTTTTTGTGAGTGCTTTCATACAAAATTAATTTGGCCAAATAATTCCATTACAATGGATTTGTATTCTATTCCCATATTTTTGTTATTTCCAAGTCTATCACACAATTGAGAACTAAAAAGCATTATTATGATTAATCTTTCAAATATTGCAAAATAATTTATAAATTATAAGTAATAAAACGCATTTTACACTTTTAAAATGGAACATTGTCATGCATTCCCTGTCTACATGTTTTTAAATTACACATTCTTCTTCACAATACAGGTGTTAATGAAATCTATAGATACATGTTTTTGAATTATACAGGCTTGGATGTGAACTTCACAATACAGTTGTTGATGAAGTCATTTCAACGATAATTACCAAATTCAACCGACAATTTAGTACATAAATTTGAAATTTTGGTTCGTCGGACAAATTGTTCAGTTTGATTAGGTTCACTGGTTCCATCTAATTTCAAAATCCAGCCACTCCAATTACTGAACCATCACGATATTACGTCTCACTGAGTTTTCTATCTTGGGACCTCTCGGTTATAGCCGTAGGCTTTCAGGGTGGCTGGCTGGTCCAGGGCATCGTGGGTTCAAGCCTTGGCGGTTTTTATGGATGCATCCCGACAGTTTTCCTATCTCAAATAGAGTGGATAGGTTCAAGCCTTGAACAGGCTTTTCTGGCATATTTCACATACAGTGGATTATAGTTTTCCTGGGAAATGATAGAGGCCATTAATATGAACGAACACACCTTCCAGTAATTTTCCGTGAAATCGGGATTCCTCCGTCTGCAGTGTACACAATTGATGGTTGGGAGATCGATGCACACAACTGTGTCGACCTGTTTTTCAGCGGCTGATAAAAGAAACAGCTGGGTTTCCAACCTCCGACACCCTGTTGTTGGACATTGTGATTGCTGATTCAGACCATTTAACGCTTAGATGTTTGTTGGAGTAGTTGGCTCTTCTCTGCGTCGTGAAACATCTGAATTACTACTCGTCCTGGTTGCTGTAGTTGGCTATTTCCTTATCCCACGCCGGATTTCAGCCGCTATCGTTGGAGCACCTTTCTTAATTCAATAAAGCAAAGTTTGAGGTACTTTTCATGCAGAGTGGTGCATTTTAAGTCTTGGAATGATATTTCCGCTATACTAATGGCATATAAAAGAAGAGAAGCTAATTTGCCACTAAAAGGATTTTATTTTTAGGCAAAGGTTGATAATGAATTTAGTTAAAATGCCAGACAGGATTAGAGTATATATAATCGATGTTTTTATTCATGGTAGAATTTTGATTCTAGGGATTGAGATTGTGTTCTTCTAAATTGATTCAAATATTGAAAAAAAAAATCAAAAATCAAAATTCAATTCAAAATTTTGATTTATGAATTCATCAAATTTTATAATATTATAAAATTTTTAATTAATTCATTTTTAAAACCAAATGCTTTGCTTTAATACATTAATAACATTTATTTAAAAAAAATATGGACAAACCCTAACCACTGAAATATATGGCACGAAATTTGATATAACGTATTTTTACTTAGAATCATACCAAACACTACATTCATCAATATTTATACAAATCACCAAATAGGTTGATATTCCAACCAACTACCACATTAAATGAACTTGAATATTCATAACGCTTCATTAATAAATTGTTGAGATTCTCTTTTGAGGTCTTGCTAGCCGCATCCTTGGTTTTCGGTTGGTGTCGGGGGTGGTTCGGGGAGGCAGCGATGGAGGCTACAGGGTGGAGCTCCGCTTGGCGACTTCGGTTGGCGTCGGTGTTGATTCTGGGCGGCGGCGATGCAGGCGCGCGGCCTGTCTGCGTGTTGCGGCTGGCTGGTTTATCGACTGGTGGCCAGCAAGGCGGCTCTTCGGGGAGTCTATTCTGGTGGGGTCTTGTCGCGGAGGCGGTGGAGAACGTTTCGGCAGCTGCGCTAGCACCCGCGTGATGCGCCAGTGTGGGCGCTTGGGTCCTGTTTGCTGTCGGAGTCCCTTCTCTTCTGCTGCTATTGGGGGCCGAGAGGGTCCGAGGGGCTATTTCGGTGCCTCCTTTCCCCAAGCTTTTCCTCAGAGGGGTCTCGTTCGGCGGTGGGGGTGCATCGTTGGGCAGCTGTGACGGCTCCCGCGTGGAGCGCCATTTTGGGCGCTGGGGGCCTTATTGTTGTCGGCGTTGTTTCTTCTTGGGTTTTTTTTGCCTTGTTTTTTTTGGTTCTCTTGTTCACAGCCTGCGTGTTGTGCTGGGTTGTGTGCTTTTACTGGGTTGTGGTGCTTTGTTTGCCTCCGAGCATGGATGTTGGAGTTGCACTGATATGGTCACAACTTATTGCTGGCTTTGTAAACGAATTTATACTCTATATAAATTTGAGATAATTTTCTCTTGGAAAAACAAAGTTTTCTCTTTTCATGAGGCATTGTCTCTACATTATTATTATTGCAATGAAGAAGATCCCATATTCATTTTTTTTAAGATTTGTGATATTTGGAATTTTGATGTCATCATGATTGAAATTTTGTGTAGTTGGAATTTTGTAAAATATTAAAATTCAGTTTATTTGATATTTAAGATTGATATTAAAATAATAAATATACTATCTTAAATTTAGTTTTGTGATTTGATGTTAGAAGGTTTGGTTGGAATTTTGTAAAATATTAAGATTTCGTTTATATTTATGATAAGTTTATTTGATTTTTAAAATTAATAGTAAAATAATAATTATATAATCATATATTTATTTAAAATTAAATTTTATTTTTAATAAGTTTTTCAAAAAAGTTTTATGATTTGTCCTAAATACAATTTTCAAGGAGTGGTTCATGGAAATCCATGACCATTCAACAAAAATTGCAGGAAGCATGCATTTTTTTTTCCATAATTATGAAGGTAGGATTTAAAGATACTCTAGTTTGTGTATGAATAAAGAGGGAAACCCTAATGAATAGCTTAGTCTTGTAGTATCTTTACATTTAAATTTTGGATCTATACACAAAGTGGATGTCAACCTTATGTTTTTCATTGAACTTTCCAAGGATAATTTGAAGTTGCTCATATAGAGGAAGTGTGATCTCCACTTGTGACTTTAACAACTTTTATTGAGGTGGTGAATGCAAAACCCATGGTATCAAGCATGTATATTACACAAGGAATTATTCTTTCAATGTCGACTATTCAACATAATGATTTCAATTTGCTTACTCTTCTTCTTCATCACCCTCAACATACATATTTCATGTGTCGCCAATTGAAAGTAAGGGCTAGCAACCCTATATGGAATCTAACTTATAAATATGCCTAGTGGACTTCTTCAATGAAAGCATCAAGATATACATTTTTCAAAGCAGAGTGGCATGTTATGATACCCCTAGTAATGTTATATGCACCTACATTACTATATTTGATTACTATATTTGATTAGGTAATAGGGTAATTGAGAGAATGACTTTTGAATGTGGTGTATTATTATAATTAATGTAATGTGGCCAAGTCATTAAATAAGGGCCACTTGCGATTATAGGTCAGGTCATAGGTCTATAAATAAGGAGTGAAGCTCACACTAGAGGTATTGAGTATTTTTTTTTTTTTTTTGTCTTTGGCACTATTAAGAGGTTGCCCATTTGAAGTGGTTAGAAATGTTTACCTTTGAGGTGGATAATATAGTTCTTTTGGGATAATATTGTGATTTTGGTGATAATATTGCAAGTATTATGAGCTAACAATCATATTAAAAACATTAGGTTTGGGTCTAAAATATGATTTTATTTGGTGGTGTACACTCCCCTTCTCTCCAACATAGAAGTTGGGTACTAACTTTTTGTTATACCAAATTTTCTTCTACTTTCAATATGGATACTAATATCAATTCTAAATTTGGAGCTTCTAATAACTCACTTTATATCTCAAATGCAAAACTAAATACATACTTAAATATCATGCATTAACAAATCTCTAAATTTATAAGCTAAACTTAAACTTATCATATTCATTCATATGCTCAACATTCACAAGTAATATATTAAATATGTAACTACTTAATGAATTTCACTCTTAAAAACAATTTTCATAACCATTTTCCATGCTTATATAGAATTTCCACACCCCTTCACAATTTATACATCATACAATAGTTGCAAATATATATATATATATATATATATATATATATATATATATATATATAAGGGGCTCATCATTATCAAGTTGTGAAGAATTAATTCTAATTATAAGTATCAATTATAGATAATAAAATAAGGAGGAAATCTACTCATAAGTGTTATATCTCAAGTCAACTCAATTATAATGTGGAAAAAAAATTGTTTTATTGTTGATGTTTTCTATAGACATCTTCTTTATCAACCATTCCCTAATTTATATTTCAAATTTATACTTTTATTGATATGCTATCTTGAAAAATAAGTCATTTATTATGTTAATATTCATGTGAGAAAAAGACAAACTAATCATATCCTTCCCTAATTTCTATTTCAAAATTATATTTTTATTGATATATTACCTTGGAAAATAAATCATTTATTATGTTAATATTCATGTGAGAAAAAGACAAACTAATCATATCCTTTTGTAGATCTGACACAAAATTAAAACCTTCAAAATTCATATCAAAAACAACCACCAATGTATTGAAAAATGTTTAAAACCTTAAAAATTCATAAAATTTTGTAATGTTTCCTCTAAACTCAACTCTTTAAATAACATCCATCACTCTCCTAAACATAAACATAACCATCTTCCCCGGTGAAAAACTAAAATACAACTTTAAAAGAATTATATATATATATATATATATATATATATATATATATATATATATATAAACTAAAATACAATTTTTAAAAAATAGAACAAGATTTATAAAAATATATATAAAAGGAAACAGTAAAAAACTAAAATAAAATACAAATTTAAAAGAATCGAACAAAGATTTATAAAACAAAAATAAATATAAATATAAATATAAAAGGGAACAGTGAAAATCTAAAATAAAATATAATTTTAAAAGAATGGAACAAAGATTTATAAAACAAAAATAAATAGAACAAATAAATATAACAAAGATTTATGTATGAATCTATGCATATGGAAAAAGTCAATTAACTTCAAAATGATATGGATAATTAATATTCCTTCTTAAAATATAGTTATCATGACACATAATAGTTCTCATCTTCACTCGTAAAATATAGTTATCATGACACATAATAGTTCTCATCTTGACTCGTAATAATTTTCATATTGAGAAATAATAAAAATAATGGAAATTTAATCATGAGACATGTGGTAATCTCTTTTTCATAAACTCTTCACTCTTCCCATCTTATCTAACCGTGGTTTTTTTTTTTTCTTTTAATTCATCCACAATTTTATTTATATTGTTTTAGGTTTTGTATTTTAAATCGTTACAAAGCATTTTTAACGAATGAACATTATCGTTACAACTTGAGTGAGTTTAATGGTTAAAAATATGTGTTTTTTCTTAAAAGATTACAAGTTCAAATCCAGAAAAAAATAGACTTTACCAATCAAATGAAGACTTAACCATAATCTTAAAAATAAATTATAAGTATCATTATTATTCTAAATAATTACAAAACATTTATTATTAAACTTATTAATATTTTTTATTAAGTTGAGGAAAATGATTCATTGTTCAATAAATATTTAATGACTTCTTTCTCAATAAGTATCAATAAAATGATTCATTGTTTAATAAATATATAATGACTTCTTTCTCAATATGTAATGTATCAAATAGTTGAAGTATTTTTTTTATTACAATTGGGAAAATGACTAATTTATTTTAACCATTATGTATCAAATGGTTGAAGTATTTTTTTTATTACAATTGGGAAAATGACTAATTTATTTTAACCACTATAGATAGATAACAAACTCATAGTACTAGTTGTAATCAGAGTATTTTTCTTCATTAATCATGTTAAATAGGCATAGATATAATACCTTAACCTTTTTTCACTGATTTGAATCATGTTTTATAGGCATAGATATAGTACCTTAACATTTTTCCATGTGATTTCTACTTGTAAAATAAAATGACCCAAATGAACCATCCAGAAGATGATGATCATCTCAAGTATCATTGGAAACTCCACCTTTTGTTTATTAGAAAAAAAATTCATTATTTTTTTTTTTCAAACTTTAAGTGTGCTTTTTATATTATTTTCAAATTTTAAGTGTGTTTTGCATGGTCTTTATGTTCTTCATATTTAATTATGAAGCTTATTCTCTATACTCTACTTTATCTTGAATAATTTTTTAACATGGCTAACATAAAAACCATGAGCCCATTATTTTAATACCCTCTCATAATCTTCTTCCAATGAAACCCCCATCCATGGGAAAATTGCTTTGGTCATTGAGTTCAAGGTTGGTTTCTTTTTAACCAACTACATATAGGTGATCCATATAGAACCTTGGTCCCAACACTCATCCATGTTGGTGACATTAGTCTTTATGTCAACAACTCATTTTCTAATGTTTAGTGGAATGATTACTATTTTTTGATATTGTTTATGACTTATCAAAAAACAATTCCTCACATGAAATATATCCAAGGCTTTATAAAGAGTACCTGATATGCTTTTGTAAGGATTATTATGACTTCAAAACTGGCGTTTTTTATTTATTTCATAATAGTATATTTTAGCTACTATCAAATTCTGTAAGGGCCTTCAAGTTGTATAATCCATTGTGAAAACAATCACTTAGTTATGTGACATAGGTGATCTAGTGATACTTCTCCTCATAAAATGGAAGAAATAATATTAATAACAACACTTGGTTCAATCACCACATCAGATATTGGTTTTTCCATGACAATAGGAGGAACCTACAAATATTTTAGAAAAGGTCACTCCCCTTGCTCACTATCAAGATATCAAAGCTTGAGTCACCATCTCCTTCGACATTGAGTAAAAAATAAAAGATTCATAAACTTTCTTCATAAATTTCTTGTCTCATGCCAGAATATGAGGCTCTTGTTTTGGGTTTGAGGGTTGTTAAAGACATGAAGATTGAAGAGCTAGCAATGTTTGGAGATGCCGATTTAATTGTTCATCAAGTCAAAAATTTGTATCAAGCTAAACACCCTAGATTGAGGACCTACAGAAATGAATTATGGGATCTTGTTGAAAGTTTCTTCTTGGCTTTTAATATCTAGTTTATGCCAAGAAAGGAGAACACTACGACATATTCCTTGGTTGTTTCAGCAAGTAATTTCAGAATTCCTTTTCCCCTAAAACTCAACTATGATGTGGAAGTAAAATATAAACCCTATGTACCTGACAATGTCAAACATTGGAAGGTTTTTGAGGATAATATTGAGATAAAATGATTTCTTGAGATTGTGGATGAATTTTCTGCTTCACATACCGATCAAGATCATGATACTGAAGAAAGCCCCCATGCAAATATTTTTCTGAATAAGATTGTTGACTATCGTATTGTTTATTTACCCAGTAACCATATTCCAAAAGGACTTGTCCCTTTGGAGAGGTTGTTTGATAGAAGCGATGTTGTTGTAAAGGTTAAAGGTTCAACTGAAGAAGCTGAGGTGACTGAATGCAATTTAGGTACAGAGAAGGATCCAAAGTATCTTAAGTTGTCAAGCAGTTTGTCAAAGGAACAAAGGGCTGCATATGTCAATCTTTTAAAAGAATTTGTTGATGTGTTTGCATAGAAATATGAAGACTTAAGAGCATATGACACTGAGATCATTGAACATAAGATCCCTTTGAAAGAAGAGAACAATCCTTTTAGGCATAAGCTCAGACAGATAAATTCAATGTTGTTTCCTATTATGGAGAAAGAATTGAAGAAGTTGTTGGATGCCCAAATCATCATTCCTTTGAGATATTCAGAATGGGTGGCTAACTTGGTGCCTATGAGGTGTAAGTTTTAAAGCCGTGAAGTAAAACAATGCAGAAATATTCTTAAGCATAACATAAATTAATCAATCGACTCATACACATAGTACATAGAGTTTTTATACTGTAAACCCTCAACCGGGGAAAACCTTTCTTATATTCATTATATTAAATTTCACCATTCACCATACAATAAATATATAATGTTTTTAGGTATTCTGTATATACCAAAACCCTAATCCCTTAATCCATGATTACTTTAGAAAACCACTAAAAATATCAAAATCCGCTAAAAATAGCAAAAAAACGCCCAATTTTTTTTTTGGGGCGCCGCGCATAACCAGGGGGGGCCATACCTGGCCCCCCCTGGGACCCCCCTAGGAAGCATCCAGTGCACAGAACACAAAGAGAACTACTACGAGGGATCTTCAGACACAGTTGTCGAATATGACGCACCCACACACACACATGCAAAGAATATAACACATACCCAACATGAGGAAGAAAAATGGGGAAATTAGGTTATGTACATTGATTTCAGGAATTTGAACATAAGCTCCAAAAAATATAATTACCCCTTGCCAAAGATGGAGCACATTTTGCAGAGAGTGACTGGTTCATCTAGGATGTCTATGATTGATGGCTTCTTTGGCTACAATCAGATATTTGTCCTGCTTGAAGATAGAGACAAGACAACCTTCACTACTCCTTGGGGCACATTCATGTATGCTAAAATTCCCTTTGGATTGAAGAATACAGGAGCAACCTTTCAACGAGTGATGGACATTTCCTTTATTGGGGAGAAAGACAAATTTGTAGTCATCTATCTGGATGACATTACAGTGTTCTCAAAATCTGACCAAGAGAATCCTCATCATCTGAAGAAGGTCTTCCTAAAGTGTAGAAGGTTTGGTCTCTCCCTAAATACTAAGAAATCTTTGTTTTCTATGAAGGAAGGTAAATTTTTGGGGCACATTATGTCAGCAAAAGGGGTAAGAATTGATCCAAGTAGAGTAGATGCCATCCAGACCTTATTTTTTCCTAGATATAAGAAAGATGTTCAGTCTTTCTTGGGTAAGATCAGTTTTCTAAGAAGGTTCATCTCTAACTTTGTTGAATTAGTGAAGTACATTACAACCATTCTTAGAAAGGGAAATGAGGTGAAATGGACTGCTGAGTCTAGAGATTCTTTTGATCATATAAAAAAGGCCTTGATTGAAGCTCCTGTGCTCATCAACCTTGACTATTCCAAAGAGTTTTTGATATTTTCCTTTGCCTCATTTGACACATTGGTTGTTGTTTTGATGCATACAAATACAGAGGGGTTAGAGCAGCCTATTTCCTTTTTCAGCAGAGCATTGAGGGATGTAGAAATAAGATATGTTATCATGGAGAAGAAGGCATATGATTTGGTCAACTCCCTCAAGGATTTCAGAATATATGTTCTTCATTCAAAAATTGTTGCATATGTCCCTTTAGCCTCAGTGAAAGAGATACGTATCCATCTTGACATAGATGGGAAGAGGAGCAGGTGGATTGCTAAAATTTTGGAATTTGACCTTGAAATAAAGCCCACTAAATTGGTGAAAGGCCAAGGTTTAGCCAGGTTGTTGGTTGAATCAAATTACAAAGACTTGGGGGTTAATTTCATGAACATAAAATCATAAAATGAGCAAGCTGAGATTGTTGATAAAATCTCTCACGTCAGCCCCAACTTGGAAGAATGCACTTGGTATAAAGACATCATATATTTTCTGCAGAAGTTGCAACCTCCTGATGGCTTAGAAAAGACCAAAGTGAGAGCTTTGAAACTCAAATCAATCAAATATTGTCTTATTGATCAGATTTTGTATTGGAAAGATCCTCTAGGAGTTCTTTTGAGATGTCTATATCCACAGGAGGCCCAAAGGGCCATAACTGATTTTCACGACAACCTATGTGGGGGCCATCATTTTTGGAGGACCACAACTTATAACATCCTCAAAGATGGGTATTTCTGGCCTAGCCTTTTTACTGATGTTTGTGCAAGGATTAGAGCTTGTGTCAAATGCCAAAATTTTTCTGGAAAAGAATAGCTCAAATCCTTGCCTTTGAAGCCCGTGGTGGTTTCTGGACCTTTCCAACAGTGGGGTCTTGACTTCATCGGCAAAATCCATCCATCTTCAAGTGGTCAGCATAGGTGGATTTTGATTGCCACTGATTATTTCACCAAGTGGATAAAAGCCATTCCTACAATAAATGCCCCCCACAAGGTAATCGTTAGTTTTCTTGAGGACATCATGTCAAGATTTGGTTGTCCAAGCAAGATTGTTACCGACAATGTTGCCTCCTTCAAAGCTGAACCATTGATCAAGTTCTGTGAATAGTATGGGATTACATTAGTCCATTCTACTCCTTACTACCCCCAAGGAAATGGTTTGGCAGAGTCCTCTAACAAGAGCCTCATAAAGATCATCATGAAATTGTTAGAAGACAATAAGAAAGCATGGGACTCAAAGCTAAAATCTGCATTATGGACTGACACGATCACAACAAAGAGGTCACTTGGTGTTTCCCCTTTTCATCTTGTGTCTGGGGTTGAGTCTATCTTTCCAACTAAACTTTCATTTCCTGTGGCAAAATTCATCCAGGACTATCAAGGGGAACCTGATGATATGGTCAGGAGGATACAACAGCTGGTGGAAGTGCAGCAGACTAGGGAGCAACTACTTGAAAAAGCGCAGGACCATCAACAGAAGATCAAGCAAGACTTTGAAAAGAAGGTAAACAAAGAATATTTCCAGCTGGGAAATCTAGTGCTCAAGTGGGATGCACCCAAGCAATACAAAGAAAAACATGGTAAATTTGAAGCCTTGTGGATTGGTCCGTTCAATATTTCTGAAGTATTTTCAAATAACACTTATAAATTGCACAACTTGGAGGATTCCGAATTTTTTGGTGGCCCTGTCAATGAGCACTTTCTAAAATTTTTTTTTGCTTAAGCCATGATTGGCTTTCTATTCATTGTAAATATCACTTTTTCTTTTTATTTCTGTTTGAATAAGTGACCCATAGCCCTAGGGTAAGACACTGAAGCTGCTTGTTCTTGGCAGCTCATAGGGAGCATGCCATCCCCTGTGGAGCCAATGTTATCGCATGAAGTTGTTAATGATCACATGTATTTGTGGTTAAGGGCTAAGTCTGCACCCCTGCCTAGTCTCTCTCTCTTCTGCATGTATTCCTATAAATTTTCCCTCTTCTAGTTGATCAGATCGATTTCCCTTTTGTTCAAAGACTGGATTGTCCTTAGTGTCTTACTTGATTGATTCTTTGCATGAATATTTTATGTTTTTTTTAAGGATAAACACATATCGAGATTCGACTCGAAGTACTGGTCATCTTATTTTCCATTGATCAAGCTCCCAATAGGTCATTTGAGTCCTTTGTTTGCACAAGGAACAACCATGAGCGTAAAACTTAGCATTCAGAATAGTCCATTTTGGGCTTAAAATATAAGCAAGCAGACAGGTTCAACTTTCAACGACAGAGATCCCATGCACATTTCAGATTAACGACTCTCGTGCATTCAGAGTTTCAAAGTAGTGCGAGGCTTAACTACGAAGAAGAAATTCCTGAAGTGTCGAAGCACGTGGCACTTATCCGTTGTGACATCATATGACATTAGGCCACCTCATCACTTCGCAGCATTGCCACTCCAGGAGTTTTCCATTCAGAGCAAGTGCAGTTCTCCGAAGTCCCAAAATGTTGAGGAAATGATGACTTAATCCAGGTTTAATTAGTGATAAACACATGCTAATCACTTCGCGAGTATGACCTTTCGAGAGTTATACAAACTCTACATGCATAAATTCTCGAACCCGAAGTGTCGAAAACTCTTAGAGTTCATCAGTTCAGACACATGGCGCCCATCGGTCAAAGACACATGGCACACATCTAACGTTGACATGTGGCACTCAGTTTAAGCACCTTTGGGCATGTCATCCACTCATTCTCGGGTGACACATAGCACTCCCCTTTTTGTGACACATCAACAGCTGTGACGTCATGTGGCGTGAGGCCACCACGTCAAATCCGAGGAGATTATCCTCTGGGAGGTATCCCTGCTCAGTAACCCAAAACTACCGAAGCCCAAAATGTCGAAATGCCGAAGGCTTAGAAGCTCCCAAGCGCCAAAATTGGCCCCATCTCTAAACATAATTAAAGGGATTCCAGAGTTAGCAGGAGGATAATTTTTAGCAGGGGCGATAAATTAGTGGGATTTCCCAAATAGTGGATTGCAACGAGATCGACGACCACACTTCATTGTGGGGGGAGAAAGCGCTCGAAAACTAAAATTTTAGAGCGGTCCCGCAATAAGAACCACGGTATAGCTAAATAAATACGTAGCATTTGGTGATGGATTGCAAGGGTTGGAGCAGTGTGGATCCAAACGACCCTTGGCGGATCCTGAAATTGCATCCTTATATAGGGTCCAATCCTAGATTTGCACATGGAAACATAAGCTATGTGAACATCACAAGGAGAAGAAGAGTGTTAGTAGACCATGACCAGTCCGTCACTAGAGGAAAGAGAGAAATCAACTACCCCCCTTAAATGGAAACATTGAGGATCTAGTCGAGGAGACTGAAAGTTGTTAGCCTGAATCAGTTAATGAAAGAAGGATAGGTGGTTGAACAATCGAATCCCCCCTTAAATGGAAAGCATGGAGGGTCTAGCGAAGGAGACAAAAAGCTGTCAGCCCGAAGTACCACCGAGGGCAGTTGTTCGTGTAGGCCCAGATTGACTCGAGTTTCCTTATGACAGAAGGAACATAACAGACAAGGGAAGGCACCAACTACTGTCTAGATTATAAATACATCAGTTAAATAATATGTTAGGGTCATCAATGGTTGAGCAGAGCTCCCTATTTTGTAATAGTTTGATAAAAGAGTTGTTCTCTAGTTATGTATGAGATCTGAGACTTTTTCATTAATAGAAATCAATCTATTTCATCATCTCGTTCCCCATTGTGCTGAAACGCTCATGCATGGATGATCCAGATGAGATTTTGTAGTTGTATTGTAATGTAGGTTTGATTATAATGCTTCTATGATCTGTTTCAGTATTTTCTTCCACTATCATGTTTCCTCTTATGCTGAAATGATCGTGCATGGATGATCCAGACGACATGTACTTGTATTGTAATGTAGGTTTGATTATAATACTGTTGTGATATATTTCAATACCTTAAACTTAAGTTCAAGAGTGCTCTTGTGCCTGAATTTTTCTACACCAAACTGCTTGAAGGCCGGATGCTCATGGCAGACTTGTCCACTTTCCTCACTATGTCTTCCTCCTTCTCGCCTTTAAGCTTAAACCATTTACTAAAGTTAATGAGGAACTCATTTGCTTATGCATTGCTAGCCCAGTTTTTTGTGTTTAAACATTCTTATTCTGATATTTGTCCATTTGACCTCCACTCATAAACCAACCTCCACAAACATTTTGATGGGTACTGGGCTTATCCTCCTGCAATCTGAGGGTGACACTTAATGCTAACACATTTGACAAAAATCTGATGTTTTTTATACTTTTAAGAAATGGAAATCTTTGGTTGAGAATGAGACAGAAAAAATGTTGAGGTGTCTTAGATCAGACAATGGAGGTGAATATTGTAGCAAGGATTTTGATGAATACTATTCATACCATGAGATTCGTAGAGAAAAGACAATTCCAGGAACACCACAGGAAAATGGTGTGTTAGAAAGGATGAACAGGACAATCATGGAGCGTGCAAGGAGTATGAGATTGCATGCTGGCTTTCCCTTTCAGTTCTGGGTAGATGCTGTATATATTGTTGTTTACTTAATAAACAAAGGACCTTCAAGCTCTTTGGATGGAGAATTTCAGAGGAGGCATGGACACGTAAAAAGGTAAACTATTATTTTTTTAAGACTTTCGATTGTGAATCATTTGTCCATATTGATAAAGAAAATCGAACAAAGCTTGAGGCAAAATCCAAGAGGTGTACCTTTCTTGGATACAGTGTTAATGATTTTGGTTATCGCTTATGGGATTATGAAAATAAAAAAATAATTAGGAGTAGAGATGTCATATTCAATGAGAATGGCATGTACAAATATCAATTGTAGGGAAAGAAACAGAAAAAAGGAAAACTAGAATATACAGTGCTTGAGGAGATCTCTGGAAAATAAACTCCAAAGGTACCAGAAAAACAAAATTTACAACAACAGGATCAACAGATACCTCAAAATTCTGCAAGTGTTGTTAGAATATCTACAACGTTAAGTAGACCCCCTGAATGATACTCTCTTTCATTGTATTATTTATTGTTGACTAGCTATGGTGAAAATGTTATGAAGAGACAATGCAGGTAGACACCAAAAAAAAGTGGGAGCAAGGAATGCAAGCAGAAATGGATTCCCTCGTAAATAATTAGACTTGGGATTTGGTTCAGTTTCCTGCAGGAAAAAGAGCATTACAAAATAAATGAGTTTACAAGTTGAATGAAGAAGATGGAGGCAAAAAGCAGTACAAGGCTAGACTTGTTGTAAAGGGGTTTGCACAAAATAAAGGTATAGATTTTGATGAAATATTTTCTCCTGTTGTTAAAATGACTTCAATTAGGACTATTTTAAGTCTTGTGGTAGTAGAATATTTGCATCTTGAAAAGTTAGATGTAAAAACAATTTTTCTCCATGGGGATTTGAAGGAAGAGATTTATATGCAACAGCCATAGGGGTATGAGGTCAAAGGAAAGGAGAATTTTGTATGTAGGTTGAAGAAGAGATTGTATGGACTAAAGCAAGCTCCAAGGCAATGGTATTTAAAGTTTGACAGGTTTATGACAGAACAAGGTTATAGTAGATGTCATTCTGATCACTGTGTTTATTTTTAAAAGCTAGAAAATAGAAGCTATATTATCTTGCTATTTTATGTAGATGACATGCTTGTTGCAGGGTCTAATATGCAGGATATAAATGTGCTCAAGAAGAAATTAGTTAATTCATTTTCAATGAAGGATTTGGGTGCTGCAAAGAAAATCCTTGATATGAGAATAACAAGAGACATGAAAATTCTCAAATTGACATTGTCTCAGGGTGAGTACATAGAGAAGGTATTGGAGAGGTTTAGAATGCAGAATGCAAAATCAGTTAGTACACGTTTGGCCAACCATTTCAAATTAACTAAGGAAATGTGTCCGAAGACACAGGAGGAGATAGAATACATGTTCAGGGTCCCTTATTTATCAACACTTGGCAATTTGATGTATGCGATGGTTTGCACAAGACTGGATATTGCACATGCAGTGGGAGTTGTGAGCAAGTATATGAACAATTCAAGTAAAGAACATTGGGAGGCAGTAAAGTGGATTCTTGGGTATTTGAGAGGTACTGCTACTCATGCATTATGTTTTGGAGGTTCAGAGACTATTCTACAGGGATATGTTGATTCAGATATTGCAGGTGATAAAGATAGCAGGAGGAACACCACATGGTATGTTTTTATTGTAGGTGGAACACCAATAAGTTGGATTTAGAAAATTCAAAAGGTTGTTGCACTTCAACAAAGACAAGGTATGTTTCTTCTACAGAGTCTAGTAAAGAAATGATTTGGTTACAAAGGTTTATGGAGGAATTGGGAAAGAAGAAGGAGAATAACAGATTGTACTGTGATAGTGAGAGTGTCCTTCATCTTGCAAAGAAATCAACCTTTCATTCAAATACTAAGCATATACAACTCATGTACTATTTCATACGATACGTCTTGGAAGATGGACATTTGAAGTTGGAAAATATACACAATAGACATAATCTTGCAAACATGTTAACAAAGGGAGTAACCATGGAGAAACTGAGTTCTTGCTCAGTATCAGTTGATCTTCAAGAATGAAGATGAAGATGAGAAATTTGTCAAGTCCAAGAAGGATCATTGTCCAACATATACAACAATGGTGGAGTTGTTGAGATCAGTCTCTAAGTGGGAGATTGTTGGTTGTGGATTCTGATTATCTTCCTGATTCAGAGGTCTTTGTTTTCATCCATGTTTATACTCCATGAAGTCTTTACACCCCAGAAGAATGTACACTCTTACACGTGGGGGAGTGCAGAGGGGGGTTGAGTCCATCCCCCCAACCGAGGGCTTTGGGGGAAAGCAGGCCCCCAACAGGGGTTTGGGGGCTTCGCCCTCAAATGAAAAATTTCCCTGTAATGTATATTGTAATTTCATTGTAAATCTGGACCGTTCATTATAAAGTCGCAGATCTGACGATAGAAGTTATGTTAGGGTTTTTTTCCCTAGAAGGCAACCCTCTTTTATGAGGGAAATGTATTGTGGCTATGGATCATTGTGAATATGGTATTCCGAGATAGGAGACTGTGAGAGAAATAAGAGGAAGTTACAGCGGGTTTGTTGTAGGTTGTATCCCTTCATTTGCTGGATAATAATAAATGAAGGACCTAACAATTTCTCTAGTGGACGTAGCCCACACTGGGTGAACCACGTATATCTGTGTCTCTATTGTATTGTGTATCTTCTATGTTTTATTTCCACATTTGTTTTATTTTATTGTTCCACGATCTTGTTTTTCTAACAAAGAGGAGATTGGCCACAAGCTATTCTAAACATTCATAGAGATAGCTCAATAGAAGGTGAAGAACTGAAGAGTTTGACACTGGATTATAAATAGAGATAGCTCAATAAAAAGTGAAAAACTGAATTATAAATCTATTGAATTAGCAAAGGAGAGGAGGAGAGGAGAGGAGTTGAGTTCCAACTTTGTAAAGGAGAAGAGAAGGTCAATAATTCCATATTTGCAATAGAGAATAAAAGAGAAAAATTCTTTTCCATTTTGATCACCCTACTATGAGTTGTGAATTATGGAGAGACTAAAACCTCTACATTGTAATCTATCTGCAGAATTCACATATTATTAGTCCCTGCGTTATGACAACGGGGATTAATAGTAATTGATTTTTCAATGTCGTATTACTCTGACACGATAACCAATGGGTTTAACCAAAGTTTAAAAAATGTCATGTAATTTTTTAATGCCTATTTAGATTTTAGTCCAAAGTTTTAGGCATTGAGGCCTTATTTGACCTCTTTCCAAGACACAAAGCTAATTTTAATGAAAAAAACTTAAGATACATTACATGCATTGACATATATTGATAGTGTGTATAGAAAAAGTGGATTAATGCTAGGTTTGAATTAAGCATTAGTTCTAAACATTAAATGTTTAGAACTATGCAAAGTCCATAGCCCCTGTGGCTTAGCGTGCAACAACTTCGTGGAGTAACATGCAACAACTGCTTCACCAGGTGTGGGGCGTAACATAGAGTAAGTGTGGGACATGAAACCTGGTTATAACCACCACTTGGGAGAGGTGCCTTTCTGAACCGATGTTGAACATCCTCTTAATCTTCCACACCAACTAGATCAGCGCAGTGGACCTCCGAGCGCTCAGCTCAGTGTCCACATTGAAAGCCTGCGAGAACTCCCAAACAGAAAGGCTCTGATCGAGAAAAGCCGGATCGAACTCGAAGGCAACTTTGAATATATTATCAAACGTGAAATGCTATAGAAGATCCTGCAAATCCAAGTAGCTACCCCTTTCACTCGCTTCCTCTAGAATTGGCAACAGTCTATCCGTGACTGTCTCCACGACTGGTAGAACAAAATTCTGGATAGAGTGGGTATCGAACTCGCAGTTGGCGACCTTCCGTTGCAACTTCCAGCCGTCCCCATCAGAATTGAAGATACCTGTCCCCAGCAGATCGTGGAGAATGGCCGTGAAAGGCTCACCCTTCAGATAATTGTGATAACTGGTTGGGCAGGTCGGTCAACATCTGCAGGATCTACTGCTCTAGGTACCTATGCTACCTTTGCTTCTGCTCCTACCCATCCCTCTGCTCTAGCTTCCTACCTTAGCTACAGATGATGGAGTGCAAATGGTGGTGTGTGGGGCAGTGCCTCCGTTTCGAGGGGAAATTCGCCAGACCCCACCCGCCCTTTCTATTTCTTTTCTAGGCGCTGCTATCTCCGGTGAATCGAGTCAAAACCAACCGCCCTTATTGCCAACTAACTTGATTGAAGGTGTAAGGCGTTGCTGAATACAAGGAGATGGAACAGGCTCTCCCGAGGGGTGTGACTCGCCCAGTCGAATCAAACGACAGGAGCACTACTAATGGAATATGTACTTAATTCTACAGCGAGTTGAGGGAAACCTGACCTGAAAGAGAACGTTGGTCAAATGAGATGGCCCGTGGAAAAGGAACAACGAGTTTGGGGCGGACTACGTAATTTCTTAAGATTAAGATACGTAATTTCGATACTGATTTGGCTGGTCCTTCTAAGCTCAGGTTCTT
>JZKD02S0993820.1:112817-128141 GCA_000966675.3 Picea glauca
CCACTTTTATAAAGTGGTTGTTGCTAGTATATATACCAAAATATATATTAAAATATGATTTGATAAATATACCAAACTACAGTCATTCTTTATATATCAAAATATCGTTGTGAAAAATGCACCTCAAAGTAGTTAATGCAATGACTAAATCCTCTATTTAGTAATCTTGACTCTGCATTTCCTAGCTATACAAAGAAGGGAACTAGTTGTCATAGCCACATGAACATGCGATCGTACATTGACAATTTACATTTTCTTTCCACTACTTTGTCCTACCCCACCCTTTGGCTCCAAGCCACATCATTCTTGCACCATTGTATTGGCTCCACTAGCATGTCCATTGATTTCATTGATTTGTTTGACCAAACAGTCTTATTTCTATAGTTTTATATCCCACTCAAATTTCAAATCGACCATTTTGTTTTCAACTTATGCAGTTTACATTTTACACGGTTTTAATAATGAATTTCAAAATAAAACATTTTTATCTTTCCACCTTATAATGATATACATTTTGCACTTTCATGGTAAATTGCTGGTCAAGCCAATAAGTTTTTTTTTCTAAGCCTTGTTATTTTCTCGTTAAATTTGACGAATATTTACCCATTTTCTAAAACTGTCAAAACGATAAGAAATTTGAAAATTCACCTGTAACCTTAAAATGAAATTTACCATGTTTACAAATAACTGTGCATATATATGTGCAGCTGTGTGAAATTTTTTTTTAACCATAATATAACATTTACCATATTTATAAATACATGTTCATATATGTGAAAAAATTTCCATAAATTTGAATTGCCAGTTGTGTCAAAAGGAAAGGAGGTGTGTGAATGGTATCTGCAGCTGCATTAAAATTTTCCTCCTGTTAATGGTTAACGACTCGTCGTTAACCATTGAAATTTGAATTGCCAGTTGTGTCAAAAGGAAAGGAGGTGTGTGAATGGTATCTGCAGCTGCATTAAAATTTTCCTCCTGTTAATTGCATCTCGTTGTTAGGGGTTGTAACCTGTTGTTTAGATTGACTGCCTGCACTATTAGGGATTGTAACCTACTATTCAGTTTAACTGCTGGCGGAAATTAATGGTACAATGAGTGGTGTATGGTACTCTCTCGTACAATCGAGGAAACCCCCTCCCGCCAGCCTTCTTCTTTCAGTGGAAGACAACCCCCTCCCTGTGGAGACTTACAGTGGTGTTGTTTTTGTAGAAATGGTAATGAATGTCGATTCCACCATGCGAGATCTCAAGTCTCTTAATTTAGAGCCGTCACGTTAGAGAGTCTTCAATTCATCGATTTATGTTTACTAAGTCTCTATTTCCGGAACAAGATGTATTAAATATTGTGTTCCTTATGCATGCTTAAATATCGTATTATGTATTAATGTTGCGGGTTGTTTAACAACGGAATAGGAATCCGTTTGCTTCAATCTGCGAACCCAGCTAGTCTACCCAACTAAACTGAAATCTATCCTCGAGATAATCACATCTCTTTCCAGGTATATTGTTATTCTCTCATAACCCATAGTCAGTTTCATATATTATCAACCATTTTTAATAATGTGATTGAATCAAATTTACCATCTCACTCTTCTAAACAAAGATATTGAATCAAGCATGAGGCTAGATATCGCCTTTTTTCTCTACTACTTCGTCGATGTTGAAGTATAAGCCCTTAATAAGGACAAGTTTGGAAAGTAGATATGGCCTTTTGTCTATGCTACTTCGTCGATGTTGAATTGTAATCCCTTAATAAAGCCAATTTTGAAAAACAAAGATTCGATTATTTACAGGTCATTAGGAAATTATGATAAACAATAAACTTATGCTTTGATAGTATGCAATATATGTCATGAATTTAGAGGAACTTCGAAAAACAAAATATTCTCCAAAGACTAATTCTAAGGCTTGGGGCGTCCAACCCAAGAGCGCTCTCCTCCATTGTAGACCAAGACGGACGACTCGGGCATACAAAGTGCTCAGTTCAAACGAAGAGATGAAGGATCTTCATATATGGGGAAGTTGGGGTTCCTTGGGTGCATGTCGTGCCAAAGAATGCTTACGACAAAAGTTAAGATGCGAACTTGACGAAATTTGGGTAGGAGGTGGGCGCTCCACCGAACAAAGTGATGGGTGCTCCCCAAAACGAAGGGCGTCGGTTGGGCACTTCGAAAAACAAGACACTCGGTCCAACTAGACAAAATGAAAAATCAATTTGGGAGAGCTCGGTCATCTTGGGAACCCAATGCGCTAAGTGGAGATGGCCAAGGAGACGTGCGATGGACCTTGAGCCAAGCGAATAGTTGAACGGTAGATCATGGGCATGAGTTGGAAAACCAAACAAGAACGACGAGTCGATTTGATAAGGAAGGGCGCGCTTGGGCGAGTCAACCAGTTCACCCAAGGGATGCGTGCCCCTTAGGAAAAAGTAGGCCCAAGTGCATGTGGACAAGTGCGAAAGGTTACGTACGCTCCAAGGCAAAGAGACGTGTCGGTTGGGAAATATGGGCGCCTATATGCAAAGGAGACGACAAAATGAAGAGGAGGTTGAAAACTGAAATTCATCTATCATAACCGTAGAGTTGGGAGTTTTGAGGAAATGACTTAGTAGAGAGGGCTCCCTCCCTTCCAAGGGGCCAAGTTGACCTAGGTGGGTGAATTATGCCGCCTTGGGGAGACTGCACCGAAGAGCATAATAGGGCGAGTCTTTCTTGAAGCAAGGGAGGGATGAACCGAAGGCTAAGGCATGAAGTGAATTTTGAAGTATTCATCAAATGTTTCAGTTAGTGGCACGAAGAAGGTTGCAATGCAATGGAGGAAGTCCATTTTTTTGTTTCGCACAAGTTCTTGTGTAAAATTGAGCAGAAGATCCTTATAATTGTATCTTTGGTGTGGCCCGAGTTGAAGACTCGACACACTTATGTCTTTGTTATAAAAATTTGTGTGTTAGGTTGGTTTGGACGCTCACTTGCATTTCATTGTTACTATCTATGGAAGTGTTCTTTACTTATTGGATGTTCTAAGTATAAGAAACAAAGTTAAATTGTTAAGTAATAAATGAAATGAAGAGTAAGGCGTAGTATGGGCCAAGTAAATTGGTGTGGCCTTTACGTTGAGTTGAAAAACTACGGTGTTGCAAGTTGTTGGGAACGTTGGATGATTATTCCATCAAACTGAAGGTTCTCCAATGGCCTCACAAGTGGTATCAGAGTGAAGAACTCAGGCAACAGAGCAAGGGATAGTTTTCATTCGTTTCGTTGAGTAGTTGGTGAGCTCTTCACCACTGTCATTGTCATGATAGGTGGTATCAGAGCATAGTTGAGTCATGGGAAAATCGAATGATCATGATTTTACCATGACAACTTTTTGTCGTGCACTACCAAGAACAATAGTTGAGTCAGTTGAGTTGTGGACAATGATCACAAATTTTAGACAAGGTGACTCTTTGTATAGTTACAGAAGTTGGTTAACAGCAAGAGACTTAATAGTTGGGTGATGTGTGCATGGATTCTTGGTGCAAAACATTCAAGGTGTGAAGATGACAGGCAAGGAAGATGGTTTTGGTTGGTTGCATGAAGAAGGTGACTTAGATGAAGTTTTTCATATGGTAGAGTTGAGTTGGAGACTTGATGTGAATAATTTGGATGCACATTATCGAAACATGTATATACTGGGCTTCACTACACATAATCATTTGGTCATGTTGTTTCAAACCTTCGGTTGTAGCAACGATTGATGTGACAGAGCGGGTTGTGAAGCTTGGTGCCTTGGTGATGAATAAAACCAAGGTGTGACAAGGAGTTTGGTTGGAGTGTTGTGACAAGGGCGCATCATTATTTTTTACTTAGCCTAAATCTAATGTGGAAGAAGTTACTTCTGAGCCAAGGCAAGGAGGCTCATTTCATGATTAGATTTAGTGGGTTGGGACGAGTTGCACATGCATGAAAGTATGAAAAATTGAACAATTGGGTGTTGGAGATGTCCTAAACAACCATGATCATTTCAAGTTCTTTGCATGATATGGATTATTTCATTGGGTCCTTTGGAGGGAGATCGAGAGTCTTGATAAACAAGGGAGATCTGTTTCCACCGCAGAATTGGGGGAGTTTGAAGTGTTGCGACCTTCATTGGAGTCATGGAGCAATTTAGAGTGCCCCAGTGTGGGAATATGCAGATGAGTTCTTGGGGTGAACTACTTGGGAAAGTTCAAGAATTGGACTTAGGAAGATTTGGTTACAGAGATGGAAACAAGTTCGATTGTTCTCAAGCTCTTTTATGAGGTGCATTGAAGGGCTTGTTGTGACGAACAAGACAATGAGAAATTCATTTCATTTGAGAGGTTGGGCGAGGTGCTTTTGAGAAGGGGTGCCTTAGCCATTTTCACTAAGTCGACATGTGATGACTTGATCGTCACAACATAAATATGAAGGAAGAAACGACTTGGGAAGAGACAAGTTGCTTTGTTCTAAGAGACGAGCGGGTGTTGTGGTGACTCGTTTACCTTGGAGAACTTTGGAAAGTATGTTGAGACACCTATGGAGATTGTTGTTTAATTATGTAGATCAAAGGATTGTACAGACATGTCGAAATGCAACATCAATGAAGTAGTAGTGTGGTGACGACTATTGAATGTGCAATAATTGTACACTTAGGGACATCAATGAAGTAGTAGTGTGGTGACGACTATTGAATGTGCAATAATTGTACACTTGGGGAATTTTGTAGACAAGTGACAAAGAATATGGGAGTTTGATTGATGAATATAGGATCACACTTGTAACATACCCATCTCCCAACTGGGTCATGTCACTGCTAGAAGACCCGATAGAAATTTATAATACTAGATCTAAATGTGAAAATAACCAACATGACATTCATACACACCCAACTGTCTATGCTTCTCAAAAACATAAATACAATTGCTTAATTGTACATAACAACAATTAAATAACGTACAAAAACATTCAATCACATAAAAAAGGATTTAAATGCATCTTTCTGCTTGCAACAATCAACATTAACCAAGATAAATCAGAGTAGATGCACAACAAATATATCAACATTTAACACAAGTAAAAAAAAACAGATAAGAACACTTATCTTATGTAAATATGCAACCTGCTATAGAGGACTGATGTTCCTCCCAACCATAGCCTTGTTGTTCCATTTCTCAACAACAATACGCCCCCGAGCTAGGGATATATATCCACAAGAGACGGTTGTCCCTAAGGCTGGCTAATGTCCCCCTCTCAACAATCAATTCTCATAGATGATTCTAGTCCAACAATTCTATTCCCCTCAACCCAAGGGATGGAATCCCTCTTCACTGATCATAGTCCCTCGGGCATTTCCACTCCCCTCGGCTTCCATCACAGGTTGGACATAAATTATTTTTGCTGGGACTTCAGGAATTCCATAGCTAAAAACACAAATTCACCCAACAACAAAATGTGTGCTTCCTTGGAGAAATTTGAACAACTTGTTACTCCCAGGAATGCATCCCTCTTTCACCACGAAATTATGGCTCCAAACATAAACCAAACATGCCCACAATATCTTCGTTCAATATTCAATGCTCAAAACTCCATTGTTGACTAGAAAACTCCATGTAAAAAGGGATCTCTATGAAAAAACGTGCATGGATAATCCCGGTCTCCCTACCCATACAAATTTCCTCTCATTTTCTTTCTTGCTTAACTTTCACTCTTACCTAGGTTGATTATACCCAGACCCCATGCTCTCAATAACTATGGGAAGTGACTCTCACACCAACCCTCTTACATGAATTGATCAATGATTTTTCTCTAAAACACTCAACAACTAATTGAAGGCTTAGGGTAAGGATAATTTAGAAAGAAATAAGAAATGGGTTTTTGGTTTAATAGACATGGGTAATTCTCCCCCTTGAACCCCTTCCCTCTCTTGTGGATACTTAGACCCCCAAATCTTCGTCCATTTCCATTTGCAGTTGGTGATACATTTTATTCATTATATTAAATTTACATCATTTACATATTACATTGTTTTGGCTCTCGACCATATACTATGTTTACAATATACATCACTTGTCTCTCGAACAAATACTATATCTACAATATACATCACTAGTTTTGGGGTTTGAAAATGAGGATGTTACAACACTTGACTTGGGAAGACTTATAAACGAACCACGGTTCCATGGAGGGAACTGTTGCAGTAGTGATGAGGCAATCGTGGGGATCCTACAATTTGTTGGATGAGTGAAGAGAGTGAATTTGGTTGGTCACATGGGTGGTTGACATCCAATGATTTCCTTGACTTTTAGAACATTTTGGACATGATATGAGCTGGTGCAATGATGGGAGGAAGTGATAGTAGCTATCATAGCTATATTAGTTGATGAAGTTAACAAAGTTAGAGGAATACTTGTTTTAGGAGTGACATCACAGTGCAATGGGGAAAGGGAGTTTTCCTTGGTGAAATGTTGTATGGATGGGTTAAGTTGCAAATGGAGGAGACTATTTTTTACATGAAGGTGTGCCTTTGTTCAGGTGAAGATGGTTGGAATAGTCATCCAACTGATTCCACACTTGGATGAGTTAGTGTGAGTGACATAGTGAAGGTGCCAAACTTCATAAGCTCAGTGATTCGTTTGTGCGATGCTTGGACGTTACTGAGGAAATTCTTAATGGGGATGGATGAAGACAACAACATGGAGGAAAGTGAAATATTTCCTTGGATTTTTTGGGTTGAGCATGTGGTGGACATTGGAAAAAAACAACTATGGACAGTTGTGGGGAAGTACACTTTCACCAATTGAGCATTAAGTTGGATTAGCTACTCAAATTGTTCAAGAAGTGGAGGCATGCAGTGTGCAGGGACATGAGTGATATGGTTGGAGTATGGGTGCAGTAGTTTGACACAACGGTTCAACACTTAGACATTTTTCATGTTCTGATTGGGGTTGCGACAATGGTTACCATCGCAGCAGGGAAAAAAGCGATCGTCGCGATAGTGAAGGTAGCTTGGACTATATTGCAGACAAATTTGGGGAGAGGAAGATTGATCCCACCATGACTTTGGGTACTGTGGATGGTTGCACGGTGTTTCATATTGATTGCATGTGTTGTAGAAAGTTGGGGGTTCCACTTCACAAGAAACTTGAAGTTTCCACTAAGGCAGAATTTGGGGTTTTCATTTTGGCACGAAACATGGGATTTCCAGCAGTAGTTTCAATGGAGGCATCGGTTTGAAAATAATTAGAGACAACAAATTTCTATGGATGTTGACGGGATGGAAATTAATTGGAGTGGGGGAGGATGTAAGGCTTGGGGTGTCCATCCCAAGTTTGCGCTCCTCCACTGCAGGCCAAGATGAATGACTCTGGTAGGCATAGTGCTCTGTTCGAATGAGGAGACAAAGGATATTCATATATGGGGAAGTTGGGGTTCCTTGGGCTCGTTCCATTCCAATGAACTACTTCACCCAAAGAATGCTTACAAAAATATTTAATATGTAGACTTGAAAAAATGTGGGTAGGAGGTGGGTGTTCCATTGAATGAAGCGATGGGCACTCCCCGAAACAAGGGATGTCGGTTGGGTGCTTCATAAAAAAATATGCTCGGTCCAACCAAATGCAAGAGAAACTCAAGTTGGGCGATCTTGGTCACCCTAGGATCTCGACGCACCAAGGGGAGCTGACCAAGGAGACCTACGACAGACGCTTAGCCAAGAGAGTGGTTGAACGATTGGTCATGGGCATGACTTGGGAGCCCAAATGAGAATGCCAAATCATATTGATGAAGAAGGGAATGCTTAGATGAGTTGTCCGACTCACCCAAGGGACACGTGCCCCTTAGGAAAAAGTCAGCCCAAGTGTATGTGGACAAGTGAAAAAGGTTGCGTCTGCTCCAAGGGAAAGAGACGCGTTGGATGGGAAGTTGGGTGCCTATATAAGTAAAGGAGAGGAAAAAATGAAGAGGAGGTTGGAAAGTGACATTAATATTTCATAATCACAGAGTTGGGAGTTCTAAAGCAATGACTTAGTAGAGAGGGAGAGATCCTTTCCAAGAGGCCAAGTTGACGCTAGTGGGTGACTTGTGTCGCCTTAGGGATACTGCACCAAAGAGTAGAACATAGCGAGTCTTTCTTAAAGAAATGGTAGTCGATGGATGCACAAACTTTGGTGGTGAAGATGGGTGTTGCAGGTTGCCCATATTGAGGCAAGGGCAGGATGAACTGAAGGTTGAGGCATGAAGCAAATTTTGAAGTGTTCGTCAAATGTGTTGGTCAATGACATGAAGAAGGTTGCAAGGTGATGAAGGAAGTTTGTCTTTGTATTTATCTAATTTTCTTGTGTAAACTTGAGCAGAAGCTCCTTGTAATTGCATCTTCGGTGTGGCACGAGTTGAAGACTCAACACACTTATTTCTTTGTTATAAAAAATCAGGCGTTAGGCTGGTTTGGACGCTCACTTGTGTTTTGTTGTTACAGTTTATGGATGTGTTCTTTACTTGTTGGATGTTCTAAGTATAAGAAACAAACATAATTGTTAAGTAATAAATGAAACAAAGAGTAAGGCGTAGTCTGAGCCAAGTAAAACAGTGTGGCCTTGCTGCAGAGTTGAACAACCATGGTGTCGCAAGTCATTGGTAACGTTGGATGATTCTTCCATCCAACCAAAGGTTCTTCGACGGCCTGACATTGACCATATTGATGCCTATTATAGGGTATTAGTGGTGGGCAACCTCAATAGCATAGAACAATGGGTTGATCATATCCTAGTAGTGGGCAACTGGGTCGTAGTATTGGGTAACCTCAATAGTGTACAACAACGAGCCGACCCGATTGTATCATATTAGTGAGAAACCTCAGTAGTGTACAACAACGAGCTGACCATAGAAGGAGTGAGAGAGCCATCGAAGGATTGATTGGAAAAAAGAGGCATGGAAGGCCAACCATCGTTTGAATCATTTTTTTTAACTATAATGAAACCTTAGATGTAATTCAAGAAATGTTATGGACAATAATGGATGAATTGATTGATAGGTGCAAGGGATTGATTACAAAGAACCTTCATGATGATCGTTGAAAACTGAAAGGCCATCCCACCATCTCGCACTATCCAAACATGGAGAGAGGAATCATGCCTTCACCCAAAGGAATCCAAGCATGCCTCCACCCAGAGGAAGCCACGATTATTAAATTGAGAAATTTAAAAAAGATAAAGTAAAAAATGCTCAAGTTTTGGTTTTGAGTTGAATCTCATTCCTTCATTGTTTTACAACAATGAAGAATATTTGGAATTCATTAAATATTGGTCATCCATATAATATTTATTATTAAAAGAATGTATATTCTGAAAAAAAATTCCCATTTTCAATATAGGGACCCCATTTTAAATAGAGGGGCGTCTATCTATGTAAATATTTAGTATAAAAAAAATTAAAAGAATCTATTTTTTGGAACCCCATTTCCAATATAACCAATTTAAATTAAATCAATAACTCATCATTAAATACTTTAAATTAGATATTCATCAAATAATTTAAAATGATTATTTCCAGTGTTTTATAAGTAGAAACTCACATCTAGTCATAAAATAATTGTAACATTATTTTTAAGACAAATCAAGTAGCTTAAGCATATTTAAAAAACCAAAATTCCACCATCATAATGAACTCATATACATATTCCAAAAGTATGTTCTGTAATATCACTATTAAATCTTTTCATTTAGACACCTTATCTTCATTTTAAACACCTTCTGTTCACACACAGAATTATACCTAATTCTGAAATATAAAATATATCCATTCATTGTGCCAATAGATGCAAACCTATTGGAAATGGGCACGATTAATGATCTTTTAATCTTAAATTCTAATTTGAGGGATAGAAATTGAAGATGTTGCCATATTCTTCGTCGTCCTCCCAAATCAATGAATGATATTTAATGCTCATAACTTCCTCTCATTTCTAGATGCGTCTGTTAGCCTATTTACTTTTTAACATTTCTTAATCATATTAAAAGTTTAGTATTTAACCATTTGAATACCACTTTAAGTGATTAACAAAAATTAATATGTATACAACTCTTTACTGTGACGTTTGAGTGATTAACAATAACTACCCGAGGTTAATTTTCATGGATCACATGTATCAATTTCAATTGAATCATGTGTGCCTTTCAATTTCAATCAAAGCAAGAGTTACTGGGTGGAGTTGTGGATAATTGTCTCCTTACCAGTTGGAGAGCCATGGGTTTTTAATTTCAATTTCAATTAAAGCATGGGTTACCAAGTAGATCCCCGATGAGTGTTGTTGGGGAGTCGCAGGTTTTTTTTAACTGTCATTTCAATTTCAATTAAATCATGGGTTACCAGGTGGAGCCTTGTGGAGCATTGTCTCCTTACCATGTGAAGAGACATGGGTTTTTAATTATGCACACATTTCTCTTGGAATTTTCAATTCCTGGCATTTAATTTTAATTGTGCATACATTTCAGTCCCTTGTTTTTAATTATGGGCACATTTTAGTTCTTGGAATTTTCCTTCCCACCCCTTGTTATTATGTTTCAATCCCTGACATATTCAACTCATGAACTCGTCATCATTTTCTCAATCTGCACAAAACGATTGTTATTTATAACCTAAACAGTGTGTGACGATACACTGCCAGCTGTACCAGTGGTTAGGATTTTCTTCTGACTTCTTGATATTCTTGTTTTTTTTTCCATTTATAGCTTTATATGATCAGCTAATACAATTGTGCTCTACACTTTCCATTCTCGATCTCTCTTTCTGTATTGTTCTCTTAGTTTCTTATTTTGTCATGGTACTAGAGCATGGGAGGTAAGACTCTTCACAGAGCATGGAGAGAAGTCCGCTAAAAGATCTTGAAGAACAGTCTGCATTCCGCTAAAGCAACGTTGGATACATTTCAGCGCAAGGAGGCACACTTGCATAAGAAGATTCAAGACAAAGCGTTCAAGAACTCATGGAATTCCTTCTTCAAGAGGAATATGCAGAAGTAGCAGAGGAGAAGCTACAACAACTTCTATATCGACCACGAGAACAGATCTGGGTCGTCAGATCAAGCCCAACTAGGATGAGGAGCGTGTAGAATTTTTGAACAAATCTCAGCCATTAGATCTGAGTTCGGGCGAAAATAGACGTCAGATCAAGCAAGATTAAGTCATGACTGTCAGATCTCGTTAAAGGCAGATTGACGGCGGAGAGAATACAAAGGACAGATCAACGAATCTCGTGCAAGGGTTGTAGAGGAGTCAAATCTCCTGAAGTTCTGATTTCTGGAATGAATCTTGTTCGTCGATCTAGGTAGAGGACGCTTGTCATCAGATCCTACAATCTGGTGGTATATCACTCTGAAGGACCGTGGTCAAGAAGGTGTCTAGGTCCCCGAAGTCCTGGAGAGGTGAAGCAACTCTGGAACATTGGATCTAGGAAACACGTGTCAGATGATCCCACACTCTGGGAGTACGCTAATTCAACACTCCGGAGGATAGATGGAATTGTGCATTGAAAAGGATCGAAGCCCCAAAGTCGTAGACAGGATCGGGACCATTAATTTAAGTGGGCGTGTGGCACTAGATCCGGAAGTCTAGAGAACCAACACTTCGGAAGAACTAAAGTGTATTGAGTCCCGAAATCCTAAACTCCTGAAGCTCCGAAGAGTCAAAGTCAATCCAGGCCGTTGATTATGGTGGACATGTGGAAGCCATCCGGTAGTTCGATGATCTGAGAACTGTGAAGCAGTGTCGGAAAATGCCTCGAAGGCCGAAGTAGTGAAGTGGATCCTGACCACTTGTTCCAAAATACATTTGAATTGTTGGATCAAGCTTATGCAACTCCGGAGATTCGACACTTCGGTGAATTTGTGTCATTGAAGATAGAGAGAAAACTCTTGAAGTATCGAAAAGAATCTCGGTTATTGGTTGGCTGAGCGTTGTGAGTCGTTGATCTTTATTTCCATTTCGACGTCGACAGATACAAATAGTCTTGCTATTTGGACGACCAAAATAAATCACCGAAGCCCAAATTAAAAATAATCTAATCCATCCATCCATTGGATCTTGAGGACTGTTGATTCGACAGATTTGTGAAAAGGTATTGTGAAAAACTCGTCGAAGTCGTTGATCTAGTGGAGGAATAGGAGCCATCTGATCTTCCCCTCTTCGGTGATCAATACTTCGCAAGTGTTGTGTGCGTTGTAGTGCTCAACAAAAATCATCAAATCCTGAATCAGAGAAATCTGAGTTGTTGATCTCAAATCAACGAGGACCATTGATCTATTCGTCTATTCACCAAGTCACCCATTCGATGGATCTGAGGTTTTAGAATGCCCAAAGCCCCAAAGCACCTGGTTCTTAGCCCTTGGTCATATGAGGGGTTAAATTTAAAATTATTTTTCGTTGAAAAGAAATGATCAGAGCACCTGGTTTTATCCATTAAGAGAGACTACAGTCAAATAAAGAAAATAGCTCGGAGTTCTGACTCTGTAAGATCTTGTGCTCGGATAGTCAGATCCAGCCAAATCAGAGATAAAGAAGTAGTCTATCTTGTGGTTTTCAGCCCAAAGTCACGTAGAGGATTTCGAGGACCTATTTTTACACATTGGAAATAGGAAGAGGACTTGTCTTCTTGCATATATCAGAGGTATTTTTCATAAATCATGAATAGTACTAATAATTTTTTTTCTATTCTATTTTTTTTTACAAAAATGCCCACCTCTAACAATCCAGGACCAACACAAGGGCCAATTCTTCTTAGAAAGAACTATGAATTTTGGTCTCTTAGAATGATATCCTTCCTACAAGAACATGATTGATAGGATCCAGTGGATCTTGTCTATGTGGAACCATATCCATCACATCTAGCTTCCATGAACAATCAAGAAAGAGTTTCTCTGGCATAACAGAGGAAAAGAGAGAATAAGGCTAAATTATGGATTCAAAACTTAGTAGATTACTTGATTTTCTCAAAAATCACAGGTGTTGTTACCTCAAAATAGGCTTGGGACATTCTAAGTACAATCAACCAAGGAAATGACAAGGTCAAAATAGTTACGCTACAAACCTTGAGAACACATTTTGAGACTTTAAAAATGATAGAGTCTGGAAATATTGATCAATTTGTGACCAGAGTCATGTGAATTATAAATCATATTAGGTTCACAGGTGAAGCCATCCTTGATCAGAGGATTTTTGAGAAAGTCCTCAGAAGTCTTCCAAATAATTTTGAAATGGTTGTTACAGCCATCCTTGAATCCAAAGATCTGTCAATTTTTTCAACGGGTGAACTAATGGGTTCTCTGTTGTCACATGAGACCAAGCTGCATCTAGAAGATGAGTCAATATCCAATGCCTTAAAGACTCAATTCTCTTTCATTAGAGAAAAAGGAAGAGGCAGAGGTCATAGAGGAAGAGGGAGAAATCCAAGAAGCCATCGCTCAAGTGAAGGTCACACACACCAAAATCAACATCGGAATTTCCATCCTCAAAGAGGCAGAGGGAGGAGATCCAATGACAAACCGAGCATAAAATGCTATTACGACAAAAAATATGAGTATTATGAATCTGAATGCAGGAAGAAGCAATAATATCAACACTCAGGCAGAGCCCATGTCACAAATCATGAAGGAGACACCTCAGATGGGATGTTTCTCTCATGTCACAAAATTGAAGAACAACACAAGGACCTTTGGTTGCTAGACAATGGATGCAACAATCACATGACATGTAACAAAGATTTACTTTCTTTCATTTATTATTCTATTTCATATGATATTACACTTGGATATGACTCTTTAGTGCAAGTTCAAGGCAAATGAACTGTACCTATTCTTACTAAACAAGATGTAAAGAAAGACATAAAATATGTCTATCATGTTTCATATCTGAAACATAATATGTTAAGTGTAGGAAAACTAGTTGAAAATGGATATAAGGTACTTTTGAAGGAACATCATTTAGGATATATGAAAAACCTCCCAACAGGAAATTGATTTATGAAATCTGCATGACTAGGAATAGAATCTTTCCCATGACCCGTAGAGCTGCAAATTTGACCCAATCTTATGGACAAAGTGTATCCATCCCCAATGAAACTATGATATGGCATGAAACTTTGTACATATACCCTTTTAGAGTCTAAGTCTCCTGTAGAGAAACTCCATGTTCAAAGGTCTACCTATCTTCAAAGAGCATAATCCCCCATGTGAGTCTTGTATTCTTGGAAAACATAAGAGAAAAAGATTTCCATAGTCCTCTGCTCAAGCAAAAAAAAATTAGAGTTGGTTCACACTGACCTATGTGTGCCAATGCAAAAAAATTCAATAAGCGGTAGATTTTATTCTCTAGCATTTATTGATGACTTTAGCAACAAAATATGGATCTATTTCCTCAGACACAAGTCTGAAACCATTGCAAAGTTCAAGGAGTTCAAGGTTAAAGCTGAAAAATAGAGTGGGAAATATGTGAACGTTCTTAGGTCAGATGGAGGAGGAGAATACTCTTCAACAGAATTTGCAAATTTCGGCAAATCCCAAGGAATAATCATGCAAGCCACAACCAAGTATACTCCACAGCAAAATAAAGTGGTTGAGAGGAAAAAAAATACTATAATGAACATGGCAAGGACCCTTCTCAGAGGGAAATGTCTATCAAGTTTATTTTGGGCTGAAGTTGTAACATGCTTAGCTTATCTTCTAAATAGATATCCAACCACCGATGTCAGGATGAAGGTTCCTCAAGAAGCATGGAGTGGGACAAAACTAAATTTTTCTCATCTTAGGACTTTTGGACGCATTGCATTTGCTCACATACCTTCCAAATTTAGAAAAAAAATTGACGATCGAAGTGAGAAATGCATTTTTCTTGTCTACAATGAGACATCCAAAGCCTACAAACTCTACAATCCGATTTCAAAGAAACTCATTCTCAACAGAGATGTCAAATTTCTTGAAAATCAGTTATGGAGTGAGCTTGAAAATCACCCTATGAATAGTAAAAATCCATTGCTACCACTTCCTTAACACAAAAAAAAATCAGGACAACAAATACATCAGCTCGTCCTTCCAAGATTGCAGGTACAAGCACAACCTGACAGTTCTCATGACAAATCTTCTTCAAGCATAAATTCATCTTCTGAACTTCAAAATCAAAGAACTTGAAGCTTGAGAGAAATCCATCAATAGTTGGATGATATTGAAATGTTAGGATATTTAGACACTTAGGAGTTAGTTAAGATCTACTTGGTTTAATGTGTCGTTAGGTAAAAGTGTGTTTCTTAGTGTGTTTCTTTAGTATGCATTAGTATGCATTTGT
>JZKD02S0993820.1:135739-152387 GCA_000966675.3 Picea glauca
CTCATTATAATAATTAGGGTTTTAACTAATATATTATATATAATTATAATGAATTTAATGGAGTCTACATGAAGTTAATCATATTAATATATTATAATTATATATTTTTAATAATTAGGGATTTTTCATTTCCATTGTCATTATAATAATTGGGGTTAGGGTTTAGTACTGGTCAAAATAATTATTATTAATGATTATTAAGGTTAGGGTTAGAATAAGATGATGATTATGGCTATATTTATTAAGATTTATTTTATAATAATAATAAAATAATTTAAATGAGAATTGTAATAAAATAATAATAATAAAAGATAATTTAAATTCAATTTAAATAATAATTACAAATTCATTTGAAATAATAATAATAATAATAAAATCATAGGCTTAATAGAATAATACGAGTAAATCATATTATTATTATTATTGTTAGATGATTTGTTATAAGTATAAATCAAGTAGATTTACTATCAATGTCCTTAGAACAAGTGTAATTTATCCTCTACAAAGTTCAATATCATTTGCTCTAAATGTCATTAGAACAAGTAAGAATCATAATTGTAAAGTTCAAGATGATTTTCTATGATTCTAAATCTTCTTCTATGTAATGCATAACAATAGTTCAAAGTTCCTATCTTTCTCACAAATGAAACTCTTCATTATTTTTTTTTTAAACTAGCTAAAACTTCCTTTTCATAAGGTTTCGAACACAAACCAACCTTGTCATATGAAAAACATATCTTGACATTGCAATTCGATGAAAAAAACTAGATGTTACAATGTGACAAACATAATAATGTTGCAATGTGACGAATATAGTAATTGTGCATTGTGATGAACATAGTAATGTCGCTATATGACAAACAATGCAACATCGCAATCTGATGACCATAGCCATGTTGTCACAATGTGATGAGCATATCCCTTTCATCGCAATGTGACAAACATAGTTACATGACAATTTAACCAATAGTGTAATGTCACAATCTGATGAACATATCCATGTCATCACAATGTGACGAGCATATCCCTATTGTCGTAATGTGACAAATATTGTTACATCACAATCCGAGGAACAATTTAACGTCAAAATATGATGAACATAGCCCTTTCATCAAAATTTGACAAGCATATCCATGTCCTCGTAATGTGTCAAACATATCCTTACGTTGCAATGTCATGAAAATATACTAACGTCAGAATGTGATAAGCATTTTCAAACATCAGATGTGACAAGCATAGCCCATTGTCACAATGTGATATACACACATTTTCTAATATGTTGAATTCAAACTGACCTTGTCATGTGATGAACATAACTCAATGTTGCAATTTGACGAACAAAACTAGATGTTGTAGTGTGATGAAGATAGTAATTTGGAAACATGACGAATATAGTAATGTCGCAATGTTATGAACATAGTAGTGTCACATTGTGACTAATATCTAATGTCACAATGTGATGAACATAGTTACATCAAAATTCGACGAACAATGTAATGTCGACATCTCACGAACATAGCCCTTTCATCACAATTTGATGAGCATATCCATGTCCTTGCAATGAGTCAAACATATCCTTGCGTTGTGATGTCATGAAAATATACTAACGTCACAATGTGATAAACATTTCCAAACATAACATGTGACGAACATAGCCCATTGTCACAATGTGATGTACACACATTTTCGTAATATGTCAAACACAAACCAACCTTGTCATGTGATGAACATAACTCAATGTTACGATTTGACAAACAAAACTAGATGTTGTAGTGTGATGAAGATAGTAATGTTGCAGTGTGACAAATACAGTAATGTCACATTGTGATGAACATAGTAACATTGCAATGTGATGAATATAGTAATGTTGCAATGTGACGAACATAGTTACATCATAATCTGATGAACAATGTAATGTTTCCATCTGACGAACATATCCCTTTCATCACAATTTTACAAGCATATTCCTATCATCGCAATGTGTCAAACATATCCTCACATTGCAATGCCATGCAAATAAACTAACATCACAATGTGTTAATCATTTTCAAACATAACATGTGACAATAATATCCCATTGTCATAATGTGATCTACACACATTTTCGTAATATTTCGAACGCAATCCAACCTTGTCATGCGATGAGCAAACATAAATCAATGTTACAATTTGAAGAATGAAACTAGACGTTGCAATGTGACGAAGATATTAATGTTACAATGTGACGTATATAGTAATGTCACAATGTGATGAACATAGTAATGTTGCAATCTGAAAAAAAATACAACATTGCAATGTCACAAACATAGTCATTTCGTCACAATGTGACAAGCATATCCATATCGTTTCAATGTGACAAACATAATAACATCACTTTCTAACGAATAGTTTAACGTTTGAATTTGACGAACACAACCCTTTTGTCGCAATGTGATGAAAATATCCCTATCCTCGCATTGTGTCAAAAATATCCTCAAGTTGAAATGTGAAGAAAATATACTAATGTCACAATCTGACAAACATTTCCAAATGTCACATGTGACGAACATAGCCCATTGTCCAATATGATGTACACACATTGTCCTAATATGTCGAACACAGACCAACCTTTTCATGTGATGAACATAACTTAATTGCAATTTGACAAACAAAACAAGATGTTGCAATGTTACAAACGTAATAATGTCACAATGTGACGAATATATAGTAATGTCCCAATGTCATGAACATGATAACGTCACAATCTAACAAACATTGCAACGTTGCAATGTGATGAACATAGCCATGTTGTCACCATGTGATGAGCATACCCCTGTCGTCACAATGTGATGAACATAGCCATGTCATTGCAATGTGATGAGCATAGTTGTAATGTCCCTTTCCAAATAGAAGCTCCAGAGAGGAGGCTTAATGGTCTAAACCACCCCGTTAGACTATAGCTAGGGCCAAAGAGGGGTAAATAGGGTTACTAGAGGTCACTCCAGTCACAGGTGTTATATTCAGAAAGTGATATTGAGCTAAAAAGGGTTAAAAGCGCTTTTAATTCATTATGAGATAAAAATAGAAGTCAACAATGAATTAGGGTTTCAACAGTGATTTAGGGTTCTGGAAGTCAACAGTGAATTAGGGTTTCGACAGTGATTTAGAGTTTTGGAAGTCAAAAATGAATTAGGGTTTCAACATGATTTAGGGTTTTGAAAAGATATAAAGGAAGGGTTAACGATCTAATTCATCATTATGCAGATTATGACTTGTCATTGAGGAGAAGAGGCGCATCTCAGGAGAGATAGTTTAGTGGATTCCAGGAGGAAGACACCAGTTGGTTGATTTCGGTGTTGAGAGACACACCCTAGTCACCGGGAAGATCATTCAGGTCTTCCATCATTCTTTAGCAGTAGTTACATAGTGTTCAATAGCAAGGGCACATTCATCCAGAGTGAGGGTGTAGCTTTTGAGAGGGTTTTTAGTTGACTTATCCTATCCAGGGAGAATTATGAGATTTCCCTCCGACCCATTTGAGAGGAGGGCAAGGCACATCTTTTTCTAAGTTCCTCATCAAATTCCGATGGAGGAATCAACTGGGACGCATTTTCCAGACTTGGACGTGCGACACTTTTCGCGGTTGCATTTGGAGTTCCAGAGCGAGCATCAAACCAAATTCAGGGAAACCCTTCTGACCCATTTCCCAGTAGACCAAGGTGGTCTTTTTGAGACATATCTCATCTGATTCTGATGGTGGAATCACTAGGACACATTTTGCAAGAAGCAGCGGGGCACATTCTCCCATGGGTATCCATTCGGGGTCCAGATTCATCAGCAGAGGGGTCTGACAGATACTAGTACTGAGGACTAGAGTAGGGCACATCATTTGGGACAATTTCTAGGCCATTTCGAGAAGTATAGCTCCTAGGGAAAACTTTCCAGACTTCTAGCAGTTACCGTCAGACCTTCCATAGTCCCAGCGCATCCATTGATTCCGCAGTGCTCCCATATTCTGGGTATTATCTTTTAGTTGCTTATTTTTATTCCAGCTAAGATTCTCTATATGTTGATATAGTCGAGTATTATCAGTTTATTCAGCCGCATTCAGCCATTTTGTAATCCACAGAGATATCATAATACAAACTTTGCAGTCCTTTATCGTGTTTATTATTTGTATGATCATTATATGTTGTAGACCATTGATCCTAAACACACATTAGCAGCGTTTCCTATACTATCCAAGTCAGGAACATTACAGTGGTATCGGAGCTTTAGTCCTGCCAGCCTGTGACTAAAGACAATGAGTGCAGCAAAAGACCCAGAGGGCCATGAACATATAGGTGATGAATATGTCACTTATAGAAGGCATAAGGAAAGAAGGGATAGGCTTGATTTCACCCCTTTTCCTCCTATCTTAGAGGAAGAGGAAGAGGCACGCAGAGAAGCAGAGAGAAGGGAAGAACGTGAGGATGAGCACAAGGCATAGAGGATGCTAGGGGATAGATATGAGTGACCAGAGGGAAGTGGCAAGGCCCCCGTAGATCTAGAGACAGCCTTCATGCAGGTTATCAATGATATGTTAGCTAGTGAACAGACCATGTCTCAGTCCTTGGCATAGGTGGTTGATAGATTGGCTAGAGTGGGAACCCTAGACACACAAGTCCCACATGCAGCACAGGGGAACTCAGGAGCAGGCAGTAGACCCCAATCACCCTCTCGCACATAAACCTCTATGAGTAGGATTCCCAGACCCTTGTTTTCCAGTTTCCAGAGGACACCCCCAATAGCAGCACCGCCACTGATAGCACAGAGGACACCCACTCATGCAGACGAAATTGCAGAGTATAGGAGGGAGTACACAACATTGGGTCATGACTTCCATCAAGACATGACCTTAGTCGAATACTGTGGACTCAGACTCAGGAACCACCCCAGAGAGCCACAAAGGGGAGGACCACAACAACAGTAGGGGCATAACCTCGATTTCATCCAAAAAGTTGGGAAACTCACCATCCCTTCTTTTGACGGATCGTCCAAATACACCACCAGAGATTGGGTACAGAAGCTAGACACGTATTACAAGCTCAACCAGATGACTGAGATAGAGGCCATCAGTTTCACGACCTTACACTTGGAGGGTGAGGCATACGAGTGGTGGTATCATGGACTGGTGACATTGGGTCACAGTTGCATCACCTCCTATAGGGAGTTTACAGAAAGGCTCATGGAAAGGTTTGATAGGAAGGATCCCGAGATACACTTCAGGGATCTAGCCCAGTTGAGACAAACTAGCACAACATAGGCATTCATGACGGAGTTTCAGCAGGTAGCCTTGGCAGTGACTGATATATTAGAGCCCAGGCTGATCATGTTATTCACGGAAGGACTCACAGATCCTTTGAGAGGATGGGTGAAGGCATACAGGCCTCCCACTTTGCAGGATTCCATCCTTCACACTTGATATTTGGCAGACTTGGTGCCAAAGACTAAAAATTTCTCTAAACCATTTGTTCCCCAGAGGGATCGAGACAGGAAGCCATTCCAGAGAGAATGGAAGGGAAAGGATAAGTTGGATGATGAGACTAGGCGAGAGCTTATGAGGAAGAAGATTTGCTTCAGCTGCAGAGATCCTTGGGTCCCAGGCCATAGGTGCATGGGCAAGGGAGAGATTCATTATATTGAGGTAGCAGTAGACAGTGTGGACAGTGAGGAGGAGGAGAAGGATAGTGGATCCACTAGTTCAGAGGAGGTGTCAGCACCAGTAGAGGAGCATCCTCCCCGTAGACCATCGACATCGACAGGATCCCATCCTCTAGTAGTCCCACAACTGCCAGAGCAGGCTAACAGGAGGAAACCAACAAAGGGAGGAGTCATAGCGACCCTTTCTGGCATTCCTAGGTATAATACCCTCCATATCAAATAGATTATTTGGGGGCAATGAGAAATCTCCCTGATAGATGGTGGGGCCACCCACAACTTCATCGACGCTTCACTAGTATCGAGACGGGCACTTCAGACAGAGGAGCTTGAGGGGTTGGATGTTGTGGTAGTAGATGGCCACATAGTGGAGTGTCTAGAGAGAGTTCCAAACTTAGAGATGAATTTAGGCAACTACACGGTGAGAGACACATTTTATGTGGTTGACCTATCAGACATAGATCCGATGTTAGGAGTTCACTGGATGATTACCTTGGGAAAAATCACTACCAACTACCAAAACTTGGAAATGGGATTCAAAGATAAGGATGGGAAGAAGGTTGTTCTAAGAGGTATGTCAACAGGAGAACCCAGGATAGTTTCAACCAAGAGGATGGAGAGAATATTCATACATGGGGAGGTAGCATATGCCGCAGAATGCTTGATCACTACTAAGAAGAATTCAGAAGGTCGACAACAGTACCATACAGAGATCAAGAATTTATTGGGACGACATCAACGGGTCTTTGAGGCAATTCCACCATGGAGACTACCTGCCAGGGGGTTTGAGCACACCATTGAGTTGGAGGAGGGGGCAAAACCTATGATCACCCCCCCCTATCGTCGTCCTAGGAGGTTCAAGGATGAGATAAAGAAGGAAATCAAGGAATTGCTGGCAATGGGAAACATCAGACCGAGCATTGATTACCGAGCCTTGAACAAAAAAACCATCAAGAACCAGTACCCTAGCCCATGCATTGACGAGTTGATGGATGAACTGCATGGGGCAGTTTTCTTCTCAAAAATTGATCTACGCTCTGGATATCATCAGATCAACATATGAGAGCAGGACATAGAGAAGATGACATTTCAATGTCATTTTGGACACTTCGAGTTCCTAGTTATGCCATTTGGGCTAACCAATGCACCCGCTACATTCCAGTATTGCATGAACCATATATTCAGGGATCAGTTAAGGAAATCAATCTTGGTTTTCTTCGACGACATCTTGATCTATAGTCGTTAATGGCAAGAGCATATGAGGCAATTGGATGAGGTATTGAGCACCATGGAGGCACAGTAATTATATGCCAAAGAGTACAAGTGCAATTTTGGTATGACAAAGCTTCTTTAATTAGGCCACATCATCAGTGAACAGGGGGTACAGGTGCACCAAGAGAAGATCAGAGTCATTCTGGATTGGCCGGCGCCCAAGAATGTGACATAATTGAGGAGCTTCTTTGAGCTGTGCAGCTATTACAGGCGGTACGTCTGGGGTTTTTCTCAGCTTGGAGCACCGATGACAGATCTTACCAAGAATGGGGCCTTCATATGGACCGAGAACTCATAGGAAGCCTTTGATCACATGAAGGAAGTCATGGGCACTTGTCCAGTATTGACACTACCAGACTTCACCTTGACATTTTTACTAAAGTGTGACACATATGGCGAAGGGATCGATGCAATTTTTATGCAGAGAGGACACCCCATTGTATTCGAGAGCCAGAAGCTTAGTCAACCTGAGAGGTTGTACTCAATTTATGAAAATGAAATGTTGACAATCATGCATGCCTTGACCAAGTTCAGATAATATTTGGTGGGCAGCAAATTCGTGGTCAAGACCGATCACAATAGTTTGAAGTATTTCCTTGAGCAGAAGGACCTCAGTGAGCGCCAACAAAAATGGGTGACGAAGGTATAGGAATTCAAATTTGACGTAGAGTATGTTGAGGGCAAGAAGAACATTGTGGCCGATGCACTATCGAGGAGACCTGAGACATGTTCTTTGATGAAGATTTCAGCAGATTGGAAATCCCACTTGTTAGTGGAATATTCCAAGAACAAGTTCTCTTGTGAGGTGATGGATGGGCATATACATGATGACCAGTATAGGGTCATTGAAGATGTCATATTTTACAAGGATAGAATCTACTTGGTTCCAGATTCAAGGCTCAAGAAGAAGATCCTCACCGCAGTTCATGATTCACCTCTAGCAGGCCATTAGGGGTTTTTCAAAACCTATAGACATATCAGAGAGAGGTTCTCATGGAAGGGAATCAAATAGGACGTTATGAGACACGTCAGTGAGTGTGTGACTTTCCAGCAAAACAAGTCAGAGCATGCTCTTCCAGCAGGGCTACTTCAGCCACTCCCCATTCCAGAGCATAAATAGGAGAGTATATCTAGGGACTTCATCACAGGTCTACCCAAGGTCCAGGGTAAGGACTGTATCTATGTATTGGTCGATAGATTGACCAAGTTTTATCACTTCTGTGCCATACCGATAGAGTACAACATAATTCAAGTAGCCGATCATTTCTTCAGGGAGGTCTTCAGACTTCATGGGTTGTCTAAGAACATTTTCAGTGACTGAGACAGTCGGTTCATAGGGACATTTTGGAGAGAGTTGTTTCGGTTGGTGGGGACAGATTTGACACTTAGCACCAGCTATCACCCTGAGAGAGATGGGCAAACCAATATTGTCAACAAGTGGGTTGAAGGGTATTTGAGGAACTATGTAGGAGGACAATAGAGAACGTGGGTAAAGTGGTTACATTTAGGAGAACATTGCTACAACACCACCTTCCACATGTCCGTTGGTATGACACCCTTCCGAGCATTGTACGGATGTGATGCTCCCACTTTGGCAGACTTGGTCTTCGGGGAGAGTAGAGCTCCCAAGGCTAAGGATTGGATCAGAGAGAGCCAGGATATTCTCAAGTTGTTGAAAGAGAACCTTCAGACGGTGCAAAACTGCCGAAAGATAAGTGCGGGCAGGCACAAGATAGAGCGCATCTTTGAGGTTGGAGATTTGGTTTTCTTGAGACTCCAAACCTACAAACAGTCATGTTTGAAGAAGAGTGGGGTCGAGAAGCTCAAGACCAGATTTTATGGTCCTTACAAGATCATGTGCCGAGTAGGCGAGGTTGCTTACAAGCTATATCTTCTAGAGGGGAGAAATATTCATAACGTATTCCACGTGTCTTGCCTAAAAAAGGCATTGGGAAAATTCATTAGCAAATCCGAGGAGATTCCCGTGTTGGATGAAGAGGGACAGTTGGAGTTAGTTCTAGAGGAGTTTTTGGAGTTCTGGGAGCAGAAACTGAGGAGCAGGGTCATCAGAGAGTGTTTTCTTAAATGGAGAGGGCTTCCAGTAGAGGATGCTACTTGGGAGAGTGAGCAGGTGTTGCAACACCCTAGACTGGTATTGCTTGAGGACAAGCAATTTCGGGAAGGCAGGACTGTAATGTCCCTTTCCAAATAAGAGCTCCAGAGAGGAGGCTTAATGGTATAAACCACCCCATTAGACTATATCTAGGGCCAAAGAGGGGTAAACAGGGTTACTAGAGGTCACTCCAGTCACAGGTGTTATATTTGGAAAGTGACATTGAGTTAAAAAGGGTTAAAAGCGCTTTTAAGTCATTATGAGCTAAAAGCAGAAGTCAACAGTGAATTAGGGTTTCAACAGTGATTTAGGGTTTTGGAAGTCAACAATGAATTAGGGTTTCAACATGATTTAGGGTTTTGGAAAGCTATAAAGGAAGGGTCAACGACCTAATTCATCATTATGCAGATTATGAATTGTCATTTTTGAGAAGAGGCGCATCTCAGGAGAGATAGTTTAGTGGATTCCAGGAGGAAGACACCAGTTGGTTGATTTCAATGTTGAGAGACACACCCTAGTCAACAGGAAGATCATTCAGGTCTTCCATAATTCTTCAGCAACAGTTACACAGTGTTCAACAACAAGGGCACATTGTTCCACAACAGTTACACAGTGTTCTAGAGTGAGGGCACAACTTCTGAGAGGGTTTTTAGTCGACTTATCCCATCCAGGGAGACTTCCAAGATTTCCCTCCAACCCATTTGAGAGGAGGGCAAGGAACATCTTTTTCCTAGTTCCTCATCATATTCCAACAGAGGAATCAAATTGGATGCATTTTCCAGACTTAGACGTGTGACACTTTTGGCAGGTGCATTTGGGGTTCTAGAGAGAGTATCATACCAGATTCAAGGAAACCCTTATGAACCATTTCCCATTAGACCAAGGCAGATGTTTTGAGACATATCTCATCCGATTCCGACGGTGGAATCACTAGAACACATTTTGCTAGAAGAAGAGGGGTGCATTCCCCCAGGGTTATCCATCTGGGGTCCAGATTCATCAGTAAAGGGGTCCGAAAGATACCAATAATGAGGACTAGAGCATGGCGCATCATTTGGGACAGTTTTCAAGCCATTCTGAGAAGTATATCTCCCAGGGATAACTTTCCAGACTTCCAACAGTTACCGTCAGAGTTGCCATAGTCCTAGCGCATCCATTGATTCTGCAATGCTCCCATATTCTGGGTATTATATTTTAGTTTCTTATCTGTATCTGGCTAAGATCCTTCATCTGTTGATCTAGTCGAGTATTGTCAGTTTATTTAGCTGCATTCGACCATTTTTTAATCCACAAAGATATCATAATACAAACTTTGCAATCCTTTGTCGTGTTTATTATTTGTATGACCATTATATGTTGTAGACCATTGATCATACACATGCATTAACAACGTTTCCTAGACTAACCAAGTCAGGAACATTACAATAGCCATGTCGTCACAATTTGACGAGCATATCCTTGTCGTCGCAATGTGATGAACATAGTAACATCATTATCCGACGAACAATGCAACGTTGCAATATAACGAACATAGCCCCGTCGTTGGAATGTGGCGAGCATATCCATGTCCTCACAATGTGTCGAAAATATCCTCACATTGCAATGTGACACAAATATGCAAAACTTTTCCAAATGTCACAATGTATCGAACAGATCCCATTGTCTCAATGTGATGTACACACCCAATGTCACAATGTGTCAAATATATCTCAACATTGCAATGCGACGAACATTTCTCGACATTGCAATGTGACAAACATAACCCACTATTGCAATGTGATATACCTATTCCGATGCCATTATTTCACAAACAAAAACCTTACTTCGGAATTTGATGACCATAACCTCACGATGCCATGTGACGAACAAAACTTGATGTCACAATGTGACAAAAAAAACCTGATCAAAATTAGAATGTGATAGTTCCATAGTAAACCATGGTTAAACATAATCAACATGACCCACCTTAATGAGCTCTGAATGGTCTATAAAGTTAACCATGGGCATGGTCAATCATAGTCATCCTTGGTCAGTCATAGTCAACCATGGTCATTGTCAACCATAGTAAACCATGATCAACCATACTCAACTTTGGTCCATGTCAAGCTCAACCATAGTTAACCATAGTCAACCATGGAAAACCATAGTCAACCATAGCATGCCATACTCTTGATCATGATAAAAAATAGTTAACCATAGATAAGGTAATGGTCAACCATAGTCATATTTGAGGTCAAACATAGTCATAGTTGAGATCAAACATGGTGAATGCCATCCATAGTCATGGTCATCCATGGTAATCTATGGACAAAAATTTGTCAAACATGGTTAACCATTTTCAATGATGGTCAACTGCAATCAACGAAGGTCAACCATAGTGAAGGTTATGCTCAACCATGGTCAACCATATCCAACCAAAGTAAACCAAAGTCAACTGAGGTTTAGCAAAGTTAACCATGGTCATGGTTAGTGTCATGGACAATAAATGTCAACCATGGTTAACCATTTTCAACCATGTTCAACCATGGTCAAGGTCAACCAAAATAAATCATGGTTATGGTAATGTGCAACCATGGTCAACCATAGTCAACGATAGTAAATCAAAGTGTGAGAGGGTCTACTGAAGTTAATCATGGTCATGATCAACCATAATTAAGTATGGGCATGGTAAACCAAGGTCAACCATAATTAAGTATGGTCATGGTAAACCAAGGTCAACCATAATTAACCATGAGCATAATCAACCAAGGTCAACCTTAGCCAACCATAGTAAACCAAATTCAAGCAAGGTGTAACAAAGTTAACCATGGTCATGGTCAAAGATAAGAAACCATGGTCACAGTCTACCATAGTCAACCATGGTCATGGTCAGCCATATTCATAATCATGGTCAACCATGGATTCATCTTCTACCATAGTCAACTGTAGTCTATCACAATCTACCTTGGTCATGATTGACATGGTCATCCATGGTCAACCATTTTGTAAACATTTCATTATTATTTATGTTGATATTTTAATTTAGAAATCTAATAATCTTCTTCATTCATAGTTATGGTCACAACTATAGTGAACCATAGTCAAGGTCATGATCAACCATAGTCATGGTTAAGGTAAACCATGATCAATGTCATCCATAGTCATTGTCAACGATGTTCATGGCCAACCATGGTCAACTATGGTAAACAACTATTAACCATGGTCAACCACAGTCAACCAAGGTCAACGTTAGTGAAGATCGTGCTTAATATCCTTTAAAAATACTATATAATTACTTTATTAATCTATTAATTTGTTATTATATTATTAATGTATAAATACTTTATTAATGTATTATTAATAATTTGTTACTTTAATGTATTAATGTATTTTTAGATACTTTATTAATGTATGAATCCTTTATTAATGAATTAGTTAATAATACTTTATTAATATATTAATGTTTTAATTAATAATATTTATTTAATATCTTAATTAATTAATCAATAGTTTAAAGGAATATTGTAATAATGTATTCTTAATGAATTTATATTTTAATAATGTATTTATAATATTTTACTTTCTTAGTGTATTAATATATTTCAATGTTTTAATGTAATAATACTTTATTAATAAAGCTAGATCCTAAGAAATTCTTGAGCCAAATTCTAAACTGCAATACTAAAGAAAATAATAGGATTCCCTTAAGGGATTAAAATTCCCACCTTAAAAATATTTACGAGTTCCCTAATGCCATGGACACCATTCCTATTGTCCCTACAAAGGAAGAAGTTTTTTCTATAGATGACAAAGAGTTTGGGGTTAAGCGACTTGCAAATGGGAAAGCTAAGGACATTGAAGGCTACCAAGATGAAATTTTTAAAATTGGAGGGCCTATCCTTATCCCTCACATACACAAGCTCTTCAATTTAGCAGTCAAGAAGGGCTTCCCTAAACCCTATACACAAAGCCTCATTGTTCCTATTTTTCAAATGAGGATATTAATATTCCCTCTAATTATAGGACCATTATGATTAGCTTGATTTTAGCCAAGCTTTATGTAATTATTTTGGAAAAGAAGATTAACCTTTGGCTAGAAAGTCATGGTAAAAGAGAAAAAGGCCAGGCCAGGTTTAGGAGATATCATTCTTGACTGTGGACCATCTTGTCACCTTTAGGATCATTGCAGAGGATTTCCACAATACTAAACCCAATCTTTTTTATTGTTTTGTTGACTTTAGAAAATCTTTTGACATGGTTCCAAGGAAAAACCTTTGGAATAGGTTGGAACAGATAAAAGTGCCTCTCGAGTTGAGGGCTACTACAATATGGATGCATGAGAATGTTATTGCTAAGTTTAAAAACACTAAGGGCTAGTCGAAAGAGATTAACTTTAGTATTAGAGTCAAACAAGGTTGTCCCTTGTCCCCTACCCTTTTTGGCATATACATTGACAAGTTAGAAGATTGCTTGGAAAAAGCAGGTTGTATCGGCCCTACTCTCATGGGTATAGTCATCAATATTCTTCTTTATGTCGATAATATCATTCTTATGGCAAGAAGTCCCCATGATCTTGAAAACCAACTAATAATCCTCAATGATTTTTGCTCCAATATGGGTATGATTGTTAATACTGATAAGACTAAGGTTATGATTATTAAATCCAATAATATCACTTATGATACCTTTGTATATGAAAACAACAACTTGGAGGAAGTGACTTTATAGAAATATATTGGTATTGATATTCACCACAAGCTCCACTAGAATTATAGCATTGAGAAAAGGATTATTGGGGGATGGAAAGTTTATTATGGGCTTGAAAAAAATTATAAATCAACTGATCTTTGTAGTTGGGATAAGAATAAAATCCTCTTTGAGACTCTTGTTACACCTGTTATTCTTTATGGATGTGAAGTCTGGGGTTGTAGTATATCTTATGAATCCTAGAGAAAGATAGAGAAAATACAAATGAATTGTATAACCTATAATCTCAAAATTAAAGGAAATACACCCTATCCCATCCTCCTCTTAGAAACAAGCCTCTCCCCCATTGAGAGCATGGCTATGACTAGATACCTAATGTAAAAGAACAAGTTAAACAATATGGAAGACAAGAGATTTCCTAAAATTGCTTCAAAATTGAGTCATAACCACCATCGACTCAAGTGAGGATGGCATAAATATGTCTGGTCTTGACTAAACAATTGAGGAATCATGGAAGACACCATTTTGCATAATAAAGATACTATTAAAAAAACTGTCAAATTAAAATTTTAGGAGAAAATATGGTGTGATAAAGAGTTAGAGGAAAAAAATAAAATTAAGGTATTATAAGGATGTAATCAACCCTAATCTAGAAGATCAAAATGATCTATCTATTTTTCCAAGTGTAAAGAAAAAAATAAGCATTGCTAAGATAAGAACAAATTCTCACGAACTCCATAGTGAAATTGGGCGTTGCTCAATTCCTAAAATGCCATGAGATTAAAGAGTGTGTCACCTTTGTGGCACTAAGAAGGTTGAAGATCAAAAAAACTTTCTCTTAGATTGTCCATCCTATACCCAAATTAGATCTCATTTTCAAAATATTTTTCACACTGCCAACCTTTCTAACCTCTTAGCTCGACAAAACTATGATGATCTTGGAAAACTTATCTTAATGCTTTTCGAGCACAGAAACAAAATTATTAAGAATCACAAGTAATCACTTACCCTCTTAGGGTTGGATAGACCAATTCAGTGTTAGTGAACGTTAATCATCATCATTATTGTTATACATTATTAATGTACTACTACATTAATAATGTATTGGGTAAAATGTAAATTAATACATTTGTATATACATCACATTAATATATTAATGTATCATTAATGTTACATTACATTACTAATGTATCCATCAATGAGTAAATGTATACTTTAATGTATTAATAGTTTAATATGTTATATTATACATTAATGTATTAGTTTTTTAATTAATACATTGCATTAATGTAATAATGTATTGCTAAATATATTAAGGTCAATGTATTACTAGTGTATTAATGTATTACTTTATTAGTGTATTAAAACTTTAACAATGTATTCATTAATTAATACATTAGATTAATATATTAATAGACAATTAATTAGTATATATTAATACATTAATATATTACATTCATTTAATAATTAATTAAGATATCAATTCTGTATTAATATGTTAATGGTCATCCCAAAGGTATGTCTGCTCTCAACTGACAACAACCATTTTGTAAAAGTGGTTGAGATTAACGTCATTTTCCACCTTTACAAATTAATAAGGTCTATTAACGTATATCAACCACTTTTATAAAGTGGTTGTTTTTTTTTCCAGAAGAAAATTTCACAATTATATTAAGAAAATATAATTTTAAACATCCGAAGAGTACATATGCATCCTTAAAATGATAAACCAAGCACTTAACAAACCAACTAATGACATAAAATAATGTCGATTACATACTTATACTCCTCAAAATATGTTAGCAGCCATCAAGACTAGTCCTTTCCCAGGCTGGGAAAAATGACTGAAAGCCCGTGTTCATCATCAAATCTGGGCTTGGAGGAAATATACAAAAATCCACTCAAACATAATTCAAAACTATGGAGAAAGGAATGATAAAAGAGTTAATATATATTAATGTGACGACGATGTCCCTCCACTCATTCAGTCCATAAGTGAAGCGTGATGTATCCTCCTGTATCTATTAATTATTTCTTTGATAGCGCATCGACTGCTTTGTTGTATTCACGGTAGATGTGAAAGAACTGGATGCTCTTGAAACTATTTCTTAAAATTTGGATTCTTTGTTTCCATCCTTCTAGAGAGATTACTCGCAATTCACTTTTATCATTCAACCACTCGATAATTACCTTTGAATTGCCCAAAATTTGAATCTTTGGGAGAGAAAGAATATTTGCCAAGAATAGAGTAGCCCATGCTCCCATTAGTTCTACCTTCGAATTCGTATCAGATCCATAGTTCAGGTACGATTTATGAACCAAATAGGTTGATACTTTTATTGTGCCACCAGCTCCACAACATAGTCTATTTTCCTTTGCTACACCATCAAAACAAGCTACTAGAAATTCAAAGATCCGATTAATCAAGCAGGAATGAACATAAAATTGGTTAATAATTTCCATAGGCTTGTGAATTGATCCAAGTGATCAGATCATTATCGATTGCACCGATGGATTTTTCTCTTAGAAGATCGTTGTGTTCCTTTCTAACCAGACAAACCAACAAATTAGTGGAGCTATACTTACTGAAGCTGACCATTTTTTTGTCCACTTTGAGAGACTCTCATCCAACTTACTTCCACCCATTCTTGATTATAATTCTTTATGGAGTAGATTTTATTCCAAATGGATTTTGTAAATGAAAAGTGAATGAAGAGATGGTTTGTATTTTCACTATCATTTTTTTATAGCTGGCATCTGCTAGGGATTCTCACCCTCTCTGCTAGAGGTTTTTCCAAGCCAAGATCTTGTTGTTTGCTGTCAGCCACAAGAATAGTTTTACCTTGCGCCAACTGGAAACAATCATCAGGTTTTGAGTGGCGCATAAGGCCATGTAGA
>JZKD02S0993820.1:152437-184906 GCA_000966675.3 Picea glauca
AATAGTCCCACTCCACTGCCAGGTCCCCTGAGAGATCTAAATCAGAGCTGCAAATCCACTGAGAAGAACAAGGGTCGTGTTGTTGCGATTTCTAGGCTTGTGCAAGCACAGTAATTCATTTCTCACGCAAAGTAGCAAAATATGTGGAGACAGGAGCAATTGAAGGCCCGATTCCAGAATTATGTCCCTCTCGAGTTCAACAATGAACCCCGAACCTGGCTTCCAATTAAGCCAATTGTTAATTAGATGAATAGATTTCAGAAGACCATTCCAAATTTTATAAGCCGAAAACTGATGGAAAGATTCAGAACAGAGCCAGTTACATACTGTCATAGAGTGGAAACATTTTTCTTTTAAAACTTTTTTCCAGAGTCCATCTCTTGTTAATAATCTCCAAAGAGTTGTAGCTACCAATTCTTTGTTGAAAGTATAAATATTGAAGAACCCCCATCCCCCAAAATGTTTTGGGTGAGAGAGAGTCTCCCATTTAGCTAGATGAAAATTATGCATATCCGCATTCCCATTCCACAGGAAATTGTACAACATTTTTCTTAATATGTGGAGTATGGACAGTGGGACAGCAACTAGTGATAACCAATACACAGGCTAGCTTTCAAGTACAACTTTGCAAAGAGTTTGTCTACCTCCCAGGGACAACCATCTAAAGCTCCAATGACTGATCCTCTTTCCCACTTTTGTTAAGAGCCAAAGCCAATCTTCAGCTCTCTGAATTCCAGCCTTTAAGAAGTACCCAAGGTACTTGAACCCCCAAGCTAGATCAGAGAATTTAAACGGGAGAAACTGCTTGTAAGGGAAAAGTTTAGACTACGCGAGACTAGAAAAGTGTACAGTAAATTTGTAAAGATTTACTTTTAATCCTGAAGACGAAAAAAAAAATTGAATAATACACATGATCTCTTTCCATTCCTGCACAGGTGAATTATTCAGCAGTAACACATTATCAACAAATAAAATATGGAGTATTTTCATCAATCTGGAAACTTTAATTCCAGTTAAGGAACCTTCACTTTGACTGGATTTAAGTAGCAGGCTCAAAATTTCCATCACAAGGATGAACAGTAAGGGAGATAATGGACATCCGTGGCAAAGACCTCTACCAATCTTGAAAAAATTGGTGGCCTCTCCATTGACTAAAAAATCTAGGGACATAGAACTAATACATTCCATAATCCAGTTTGTCATATGAGTACTAAATCCCACTTGAATTAAGATCAGTCTCAAGAAGTCCCAATTGACGATCATAGGCTTTTTGGAGATCTAGAGTAATAATTAAGGCTTTTAAATGCTTTTGTTTGATACTATGAATGCATTCATGAGAAGTACCAATTGCATCATGGATCAAACACCGCTCTAGAAAATCAAATTGTTCTACGGAGAGATGACTCGACAAAATCGGCTTAATTCGGTTGGCTATAACTTTGGAGATTAATTTGTAAACCAAATTGCATAAAGATATCGGTTGATAGTCCTCAAAATTCTATGGTTTGTTGGATTTGGGAATCAAGGCCAGGAACGTGGAATTAAGGTTTCCATCAATGCGCCCACCAAATCTAATTGACTCCACCAGTGCCAAAGTATCTTCACTTATCAAATAAAAAAAATGAGAGAAAAATTCCACAGTCCAGCCATCCGGGCCAGAACTTTTGTCTCTTTTAAATTGTGATAAGATCATTTTTAGTTCTTATATGGTGAATGGAAAATAGAGTTGTCTTTCTTCATCATCACTAAGCCATTTGGTAAATAAACCAAACACCTCTACTTTCTCAGTAATAGAAACCGACTAATTGTTGTTGAAAAAACTCTTAAAATGATTTTCAGCGTCCTTTACTATCGAATTTTGTCTTGTGTGTAGATGGCCCGAGTCGTCTTTGATTTACCACAAATGTTTATTGATTCTCCACTGATTAGCGATCTGGTCAAAGAAGTTTTTGTTTTTGTCACCGCTTTGCACCCAAATAGCTTGCTTTTGAGGCGCCACTGTTCCTCCTGAGACTTAACAATTTTATTCCTTTCGGATTCAAGTCTGATGAGTAAAGTTTCTTTCTTCGGATGAATAGGACCATCCGATATCTCCTTTAACATTTCTTTGATATTCATTTCCAAATTTTCCAAGAGATTAATATCCCGATCTGGTTGTTCCTTTAACCATCTTTTTGTGAGTGATTTTAGATCCTTTAACTTCCATAAAAAACAACGTTGTTTATCTCCTTCCAGGAGATAATTATGGTCATTCCAAAGGTTAAATACCATGTTGTTGTAGTCCTTATCCGAAAGACATTGGGGATTGAATTTGTATGGATAAGGTTTGGGATGGCAAAATTTCTCTAGTTGTAACAAAATAAGAGCGTGGTCTAAAACGAAAGGGAATTCAACCCAAGAGTGGAAGATCTGACCATCCAGAAGAAGATCCTCCACAACTAGATATATATATATAGGCATTTCACTATAAAATCGCTTCATGTGCATCCATTTCGCCAGGTCAGAATGTGTTTGTCTGGGTGGACGTCGATGAGTTTATGAGAAAGGAAGAGCGTGCCAAAAAAACTTGCAAGTTGACCTGAGCTGGTAGAGCCTCCCCGGACTTTGCCATTGGAAACTATCAAATTCAAATCATCGGCTATCACAAGAATTTTAAGAGAGAGTAAATCGTTGTTTGAAAGATTGATCCAGAATGCTTTACGCTCCATGCAGGGGCCGTAAACATTTAGGAAGTTAATCTTTCTTATAGAAGAGATAATAGAACCTCTAAGCAATATTCCACCACAAGTAAGGAAAGACACCAAGTTATAAAAATGGGGATCCCAAGCCACCAGAAGGCTCCCCGAAGTACCAACTGAGCTCACTATACAAGTATCCCAGGATGGATGAAAGCCTTGAAGGAAGGAACACACTTTTTCCGCTTTAACTATTGTTTCCTGAAGGAAAAGAATACTGGGACATGTGGAATCCAAAACATGACAAAAAGAGGTTGTTTTTAGGGTACGTCTAGGCCCTATGAGATTAAGGGACAAGATGATCATTATTTGGCTCTTGCTAGGGCCTTCACTACTATAAGTGCCTCACTGTCGATAGTGGTAGGATCCATGACTATGGAAGAGGTAGAAGACAACAAAATTTTCTTCCTTGAGCTTCTTGTCTTGATAGGGGAAAAATAAGTGCCTAGTCCTCTTGACCAAGAGTAGTTCTTTGAGGGACCCGACTGGTTGGAAGTGGAAGTACATAAATCCCCCGAAGAGGTGGTAGGATCAATGCGTGAGTTCCCTAAAAAAGTAGGTAAATGGGATGGATTGAAGCTTTCATGGGAAAGGGGGATCGACAATTCTAAGACTGTGCTAAGGGATGAATCCCCTTCTTCAAATTCACGATAACCCGATGGATGAATCGTTTCAATTAGAGGGGGTGAGAGTTCGAGAGAGATAAAGGAGGAGGAGGGAAGAGGGCTAGGGAGGGTTTGTTCAAAGTGTCTAGGGAGTAGACCTTCCACAACTGGTGGGATACAAGTTTCAGAATCAAGATGGGAGGTAGATAATGAGTTTTCAGAAGTTGTTAGCTTCGGGCCCACATTCACAAGAAAAACCTCAGGGGAACACAGGAACTTCAATGACAAAGAAACTTTGAGTTTTTCGAACTCCAGAAAAGATAAAGAATTGTAGAGAGTCGGGTAGAAATGTCTCAACTTACCTGAAAAGGAATCCTCTTTTTCGGAAGGAGATAAAGGTTTGGGAAAAGGATATTGGCAAGAAGACTGCACTTCCTCATCATGGTCTCCCAAATATCTAAGTAGTTTTATGTCTTCAGAGAATTCTTCTTCCACCCAACCCCGACATTTTTTCTTTAGATGTCCTGTGCTATGACAATGACTGCATCAGAATGGAATTTCAAGGTTATCCTTTTCCCCCTCCATTCAATCTCTAATAGTTCTGGTAAGCCACCATGTACATCCATCTCCACCAAGATTTTACCAATTTTCCTGGTTGTTGCGAAGAGGGTAGAGTTGTCTACCGAAAGAAAAGTGCCTAATGAGTTTCCAATCGCCTCCAAAGTCACGTTGTTCCAGAATTGGAGAGGTAATACTAGAAGAAGGATCCACAAGTGCCTGTATTGGAAGTATTTAGTCACAGGATTAAATTCCAAATGCCAGCGTTTTATCATGAGATTGCTTCCACTGAGTACACACTTCTGAGTCAGTAGAAGAGAAGAATATTCAAGGGTTTTACATAAGAAACCCAACCAACCTTTAGTCAAGAAAATGACCTCTGACGCATATCCAAGTAAAGGCTTCCAAGTAAGGTCCACCCAGTCTAAAATGGAGACGTTACAGAGGTAATTGTAGGATAACCTTCCAACTAAACCACAAATATATAAGTTGCAGGACTCTTCTAGACCGGCATCAGACCCTAAAACCATTTTGTGAACAGTCTTTTTAGCCCTCCACTGTCTGCATCTGAGTTGGAGGCGATCAACCAAAATGGTGAATCCTGAAGAAGACGACTAGAACTCAGAAAAAGACAGAGAAAATGGAGGACTAGGGGAGGAACAAGTCGAAGAGGAGTGAGAAGGAAGACCAGGGGGCTTATTACTGGAAAGAGTAGCAATACCAGCTAAGTCTATCAATTCAAAAAGACCCTCTTCCCTCCAAAGTTCCTTGTCATCCACATTCATCAATGTACTAACGTTTGCCTCAACACATGGAAAAGAATGTGAGGCCATGATTGACCGCCTGGCCTCCACTGAGCCCAAAACCCCAATAACATTGAGTGGTGTCTCAGAGAATCAAAATAAATATAATGGACATAGATCAAATTTTTAATAGATTCTAGCTGCATGATGGATCCATACACGCATCCCCCGAGAAACTCGGGAAACCAGAACCCAAAAAAAGTAAAATAATACAATCTAGAAACCTAGAGAAACAAACAAAACAGGAATCCAAAAGGTTCTAAAAACTAATGGTCTTCCAAAACGAGACAAAAAAACTACTCCAAACCTCATAACCAAAACTCCATAACGAGGTGAAGAGTTACTACATCAAATAAAGTGTTGTTATAGTTTTTTGTAAAGTTTTGACTCGGCTCACCAACCTCAACCATCCTTTCAAAGTCTCCTAAATAGTCTTGTGAAACCTTGTAATACATTAGTGAAGGGTTTTACTCGGCTATCCATGACGAACCAGTCCTTGACTCTCTCCTCCCCATAGATGGAAATAATAATCTGCCTTTTCCGTCCCTATATAAAGTGGTTGTTGCTATAATATATAATATAATGGAAAGCATCATAAAAAAAAGAGAGTAATATAGAAAGAAGATAAAATTTTGTTAAACAAATTAAAACTAAGGATGAGGATAAAGAATCACTTTTATTTTGTTTTTAATTAAAGAAAAAAATAGTTTTCACTTTAAAGTCCAATATAATTCATAAGTTTCAAAACACGTGAATCAATTATGAGGCTTAAAAGACGCTACGTGGATCAATTTCCAGGGTTCAAACACGTTATCACATATTAGATATGACTCACACTGACACATGTTATCCAAGTGATGACACACATTACTTATAACTTGACGTCAATAATACTATCAAGACCTTATTCTCCCGATTCCCCGCCATCATCTTATATGTGCATTATCTAAACCCTTAGAAGCATTAGAAAGAAAAATGGCACCACCCACCTACCATTAGGTTACCTTATTCCACTTTTCCCCATTGGAAAGATTTAGGCTTCTGTCAGAACCAGATCCAACCATCATACGCTTGCCACATTCTCACGTCTCGCGTTCGAATGCACCGCCACTTCGTAGCCCCAAACCTGATATAAAGATTTCATTCTAGAAGCGTCTATGAATAAATACAGGAAGCAGTAGCACGAATTGGAGTTCAGCCAGAGAAATCTCGTTGATGAGGGCAGAAGAATGAATATTAGGAAGGAAAAGGAAACAATTGAGCGCAACAACAACGACAACAGAGGCACAAACCTCAACTCCACGTCCTCCTCTCTACATAAACAACCGCAACCCCATGAAAGTAAAGGAGGACGATTTCACCGGCAGGGACTAGATCCCCAGACTGATGATAACCTATTATACAAAACCTCCACCAGAGGCTTCAGTTTGCGGCCCGTGTGTTCGACGAACGAAATGAAGGCGGTTAATTGGCGGTTGGCCTGCTTTCTGGCCAGCGAGTATCTCACCCGCCGAACATTGCTGGATAGACCGTGGCCGTCACAGGATTTCCCAATGCCACTATGAAAATAACGATAAATCCCACCCCAAGTTTGTCTCTCTTAATCAGGACGAATATGAAAGAAGAAAAGAGAAATAGAGGTTGTATTATACACTCGCGGATTTTCTCCGAACCCGCAACGTCCAATTCCTGGTATTGTGAATCCTTCTCAACTAGCGGTATTGAAGTGATAAATACCCATCCATATATCCTTCGCCGCTCCTAAACAAAAGTTGTTTGTTCTTTACATAGTGCAAGGACAGTGGTTGCATGTTTGTATCCTAGACAGATGATGTCGTGTTTCATCAGTCATGTTTTTAGAGAGTTCCTTCCATTGCAAGTTTTGAGGGAATACGATGCCATTTTTCTTGAAGTCTTCGATAGGGAGAAGGGATATGCGTAGCATAGCCCAATGACAATCAGATACAGTGGAAAAGTGATACGAATGTAATGTGTGTTTCAGGTCCACGAACTTCTTGGAGTTTGGTTGGTTCGCCAATTTATCATACTCTTCCAATTAATTGTGATGGAAAACTAATTTGAATAGGTACGGTTCATGATAGTCTGCACATTATAAAAAAGAAAAGTTTAAAAGCCCTAGTATTAAAATTGGATTTAAGAAAAGCTTACAAGGGTATTGATTGGGAATATTTAAGTTTGATCATTCTAAAAATTGGAGTAGGGATCCAAATGACAAATTGGATAATGTCATGTGTCACTTCCTCCTCATTTGCACTTTTAATTAATAGGGAGGCTAATGACTTCTTCCGAAGTGGCTGGGGATTTTGGCAAGGATGTCCACTTTCACCGTTGCTTTTCATATTAGTGATAGAAGGTCTTAGCTTAATGCTGAAAAATAGTCTGGAGAGAAGAACAGTTACAAGTATAAAAGTTTCGAGGATGATAAAAATTTTACATCTCCTATTTGTGGACAATGTTATCATTATGTCAAAGGAAAGTGTAAGTGATTGGAAGGAAATAGACCGGCTCATTAGTGTATTTTTCATAGAGACCACTATTAATTATGAAGGACTCTCGGAGGCTGATTTGGTTCCTTTTAAACTAATCTTCCCCTATAACTTTAGTCATCTATCTGGCGGTTTCAAGTATCTGAGATACCATCTAAAGACTCAGACTCAACGCGCAAATGATTGAGACTGGTTAATTTCAAAATTATTAAAGAAAGTTGGGTTATGGTGTAACCGGTCGCTGTCTTTGGGAGGTAGATTCATCTTGGTCAAGTCAGTTCTAGAAGCCCAACTTATCTTTTAGATGTCAATAGAAGTATTTCCCTGTTCAGTTATTAATAGGATTAGAAAAGTGATGTTCCATTTTCTTTGGAATGGCCATTCGGAGACCCAACACTACCATTTATGCAGATGAGAGGCCTTGTCTAGACCAAAAAAGAATGGGGGTTGGGGTTTTCAGAACCTTTATTTTTTCAATACTACCTTGAATACTAATACTCTTTGGAGGGTTTTAACTTAGTACAGTATTTGGCATTGAGTTGTAATGGATACATATTTGCAAAATTCAACCCTGGTCAATTGGCTTAGGAAGCCATCTCATCTTGTCAACTCCGCCTCGAGGATCTAGTCCAGTCTTTTGTGCACAATTCCCCTTATCATCCACTAGCTTAGCTAGCGACCAGGAGCCAAACATCTCATTTTGATAGGGAGAGACATGATACTCGGCATGGAAGAAAGGTCCTTTCTCCTTAATGAAACCATTAGGCATATTAATCAAAAATAGGTTATTTTTCTTGCACAAGCAACGACGGAAAAGAATCTGATTACTGCGACAGAGGTGTGGATGGGCTGCGATGAATTGGAGCTAACAGGGATACTCGTTGTTGATTGGGATAACTATACTAAGGAATTAAATGGAGTTGGCGTTTCACTTCATACAAATGTTGAAGATCCGTTGCTATGGTCGAGTGGAGACAATAATGGAGATTTATCGGTTAAAAATTGTTATGATGCCATATTATCCATACAAGAGATCCCAGTAAGGCATGGCTGGCAGAGACAGTTCTAGAAATGGAAGTTACCATTGAAGGTAATATTATTTTTCTAGTTGGCCATACATAATAGAATACTAACCCGAAACATTTTATAGAAGAAGGGATGGATTGGCCCGAGTTATTGTTGTCTATGTGGTCAAATGGCAGAAGAAAACACTCATCTTTTCATTGAGTGTATCTTTACAAAATCCGTTTGGGCAAAATGTGCACACATGCTCAATTTTAAAAACTAGTGGGTTGGTCCTTCCTTGATGGATTGTATGAATTCGTGGGTAATGAACAAGCAAGTATCAAAAAGATTGTCGATCTTGACTTGCTAATTTATATGGAAATAACGAAATAAAACTCTATTTGATGGACACTTGCCTTCAGCCTAGGAAGTGGTTTTAAATATTTTAGGAGCGTTCAATTTAATTATACCATCTCAGAATTCTCAAAGATTAAGACAAAACCCGATCTTGAGAATAATTGGATTCTCTTTGGCTTTTTTCGATGCAGCCGCTATATCTAGAGGAACAAACTGTGGCGTAGGGGGAACTATAAAATGTTCAAATTCCCAAGTTTATCGTTGGTATTTCAATTGTGGAGCCGGATCAAATACAAAAGATGAATTGTTAGGAGCTTTGACCACTCTTACCATCTCAAAGCATTTTTACCTTCAATATATTCAGGTTTTGGGGGACTCAAAGGTGATAATCGATTGGCTTGATCAGAAAGGGAAGCAAGCCATCAATATTGAAGGTTGGAAAAGAAGAATTAAGGATCTGATCCCCACTTTCAAAGGTACATATTTTCATCACATTTTCAGAGAAGCAAATGGGGAGGTCGATCAATTGTCAAAGCAATCCCTCTCAACGACAAAAAAAAAGGATTTCATATTTCACTTGGGATGGAGAGAATGCGGGACCTACTCCTCATGTGGATATCTTTTAATTCCTATGTTTTTTCATATTTTTGTTATTCTAGAACTGTTCATTTTGGCATGATTTTTGGAAGTATTCACAGGCCCCTAGTTGTTAATACTCTATATGTTAACGCTTTGATGTGGGCATTTTTTATTTTGTAACTGTGTTCTTTAAGATTGGGCAACTCATATTTAGATCATTATGCTCAAGTTTTTATTTTGGAAAGTATTTTGTAGGTCCAAGTGGGTCGGATTAGTCGTGATCATAGATCTCAATTGATGTAAAATAAAAATTATATAATATAATTTTTGTGCGAATTTTCTATTAAAAAAAAAAAAAACTAATTTAATGTAATACACCACGGATATACCATCCTCTATTTTTGGCGGAAAGGTTTTAATGTAATACACAACGAATATGCCATCCCCTATTTTTGGCAGAAAGGTTTTTTTATTGGTGTGTGGAATGTTTTCGCCCAATTTTGAAGGATATTTAAAACCTCTTTGGGTTTTTCAAAACTTTGGAATAAATGAGTGTACTACTTTTACTTTTTTATTCTTTCAAGCTCCATACCACAATAAGATAAAAATAGCATTATTCTTTCAAGTTCCATAGGACAATAAGATAAAAATAGCATTATTAGTGGACAATAATGAAAAAATAGCATTATTAGTGGACAACAAGGACTATTGTTTCTTTTTTTTTAATTATTTTAATCGATATAAAAAAACATAAATATAAACTTTTGTAATAATTTTTTTTTTTTTTTATTAATTATAAAAAAAATTGGATGCAACAAGCAAATCCACAAAAATTATCCAATTTCCAATAAAAAATAAATAATACCTGGTCCATTCCCTTGGTGGTCGTTTTTACCTATGTGCATTAAACTCTCACTCTGAAACATGATGAATGTTAAATTAAAATGTTTCACACCCTTTCTTAATAACCAGCGCCATGTATTAGCAAAAGCTGAACTTGAAGCTTGCCAAATCATGTTACTGTGATTGGTTTCGAAGGGGTTTCTTTGCAGGGAAATCAAAGAGTCACATTAAAAAAATCTAGTTAAGTTACATTTGTTTTTAGTTTTTCTTTTAAGTTACACTTGTCGTAAAACTATTGTTCACAGCAAACAAGTTGCACTAATTTCCAAAATGTAGTAAGTTATATTTACGATTATTTATGTTAATTAAAATTTGAAAGTATCAAGGATCGAATGTTTATGCTTTTATGAAATCTGAAGCAAGAGCACACAAATTAATTTTCTTATTCATTTAACTATTTCTAAGAGGGCAGTAAATTTAAAATCCTTCCATTTTTTTTCGGAGGAGTAATTGGAGTTGACGTTTGTATTGTTTTTAGGCATCATAGAGGCATGAATCAAATTATTTTTTAGGGTAATATTAAAGAAAATAACAATCACAGCAAATATAATTCTCTAATCATTGACTAGTTAGAAGAGTTCAATATGTTTAGTTTTTTTATACATACTTGGTCTACATGTCATGTAAAACTTTAAGTTAGAGTGTTTTGTACAACCTCCTTTTTAAACTTGGTAGGTGTAGGAAATTTTCGAAAGTAATTTTGAGAATGCGGTGGCAATGATACTTAGAAATCGAGAGGGAAGCCATTGCACAAGATTTACAGATAAATAATAGTTTGTATTACTTAATAAACAAATGGAGGTTACATATATAGCAAGCAGATCACTGACTCCTAGCAATCTAGATCCTTAGAAAGTGGATCTAATTAGCTAAAAATTGTAAACCTAGAAACTCACAGTTACAACAATCATAGTTAACCTAGAAACTCACAGTTACAACCACTGTAAGCATTATCTCTAACACCCTCCCTTAATGATTACATTACAAATATCACAATCACGAATTACAAAACATAACAAAAGGTTACAACACAAATTTTTTCATGTCTGTCTCACTAGTCCTCATACGCAGTTACACCCATCTCTAAACTTCATAGACACGCTCTTTCTCTCCATCATCTTCGAGCTACCACTTCATACAACACAAATACAATCGCTTCTGACCATCTTTGAAATGTCTATAGGATCGACGATTCTAAACTACCCCGAAGAATAGTCTCGATACTGAAACATTCAGTAATCGATCTTACAAAGTGACCTTTACACACACACACCAAAAGAATGATAACCCGTAAGTATTGACTATGAAGCACCGAAGTACAACAATAATCTCCAGCTTTGAATATACTTGTAGACATATTTAAACCAGTCATGTATTCCTATAGCATCGAAGTGCACCAAGAACCACTAGCTTTAAAAGATGCTACTCTATTCCCTAATTGGTTCTTCATAATATAAACAAACACAAAAAATAATGACATTACATAAATTACATGATATTTTTAACACAAATTCAAACAAGACTCAACATCTAGCTTTATCTGACCATTGTTATGATGCTCGACTTAAATTAGATCACTAGTGATCTATTTTGTCCAACAAATTAGCAGGTGGATTTTCTGGAACCGGATTCACCACATCGATCGACTAGGTTGGATGGGCGAACACAGCAACAACAAATCATACTTCTTCCACACAAATCTTCTTCAGCATCGTGGCATCTCCACCAATTGGCAATATTTCTTCTTTCTTGGATAACTGCGGATCACAGAAATTCCTTCTATATAGAGTATTTAATCCAGCAGGAAACGAGTGATCGGATGGCTACTAGGCGATGAGGCTCTCCTTCTGTAACATTCATAGTTAGAAAATCACAGTTCACGTCTCTTTGATTCTTAGATCTCGGCTTTATTTCCACAGATACAATCTCTGCCAAATAAAAGCAGTTATAGGCAACTACTCTTCCATGCTGGCTCCAGATCGACATCACACTTACAAGCAGCGTTTAAGCAGGGATGGCTATACAATGTGTTGACATCAAAGGGGTATCCTGCAACTCGAGCAATAGCAGAACTGATTTAATTTTTCAGAAATGCACCTTGCCTCAGCTTGATTTGCATCGAATCTGGCAGTGGTTCTCTTACAAGACACACATGAAACACACACTAATTAATCACACACAAAAAAAATTAAGAAATTCAACACGTTACTTATGTACAAAAAATTGTCTCCCAAACTATTTCATCTCCCCGGGCATTCCCGTGAGGGATTAAGCCCAGCCAAGCTCTGATACCAACTTATAAATTGAGAGGGAAGCCATTGCACAAGATTCACACACAAATAATAGTTTGTATTACTTAATAGACAAGGAGGTTACATATATAGCAAGCAGATCACTGACTCCTAGCAATCTAGATCCTAATAAAGTGGATCTGATTAGCTAAAAATAGTAAACCTAGAAACTCACAGTTACAACAATCATAGTTGAAACTCACAGTTACAACAATCATAGTTAACCTAGAAACTCACAGTTACAACAACTGTAAGCATCATCTCTAACAATGATATGTGAGAACAGAAATGCTACGCAAGAAAAACCATATCTGAGAAAAGAAATGCTATGCAAGAAAAACCAGAACTTAAACAATTACTTCCAATGGTATTAAATACTAAAATGAAAGGACATAGTATAATTGTTTATGTTTTTATATCTTTGTTCAAAGCACTTTTTTCTATTAGTTTTACTTAAAATTAGGTGGGAATAGTTTTACTTAAAATTGAAGGGGACATAGTGTAATTGTTTACGTTTTTTTATCTTTGTTCAAAGCACTTTTTTCTATTAGTTTTACTTAAAATTAGGTGGGAATAGTTTTACTTAAAATTCGGTGGGAAATTCAGAAAATTATAAATTTGAGTGGTTGATATTACATATTTTGGGTGCCCTAGGGTTTGGGGGTTATGCATTCAAAAATGTGATTTGAACAATATAAAATTGTGATTTTATCAACAATTACATTGTTTGATTCTCAAGAAAGTTACTAGAAAGTAAAAACCATAGAACAAATGAAAGGATTCTCATTCCTCCTTCGAATTCAAGGGTATATGTATAACTAAGCATAAAAATTATAAGATTTTACTAACCATTCAACTAACATATGTTTGTACCATTGATATAGTTTGTTTTAAATTCATCAAATCTCATTTTTAGAAGTTTTTAAAGTGAGGATATAATATGATTGTTATATTAACCCGCCTATATCCATCTTAACCCCAAATCTATCAAGTGTCAAGAGGGATAAAATCTCTTGAGGTGCAAACTTATTTTAGAGTGTAAAACTTGAGGAAAGGTTTGCGCCTCAAGAGATTTGATCCCTCTTAGAATTTGATAGATCTGGGGTTAAGATGGATCTATGATGGTTTTAGTAGTGGGAAGTCACACAAAATTTGTATATGATCAACATTATGTATATGTATATGTCTAATATTAATATGATCATTTGAATTTTTCTCACCTTCCTTAGTTGGTTGAAAATATAGAGAGTATTATCATGAAGGAAAAATGACAATGTATCTTCTTCGGTTTTTCGTATAGTGACACAATTTGTAGATATGATCAAAATTATGTATATGTATATGTATGAAATGAATCTAATCATTTAAAATTTTCTCATTTTCCTTATTTTATTGATAACATAGAGAGTGTTATTCAAAAGTATGTTTCAAAAGTTACATGAGGAATATAATCAATTACAAATAGTTTACATTGTGATCAATTTCAATTTATCTTCTTCTGATTTTCTTATAGTGACACCTAGTCGATTTGTCATATTTTGATATTGATCATATGGAAATGGAGGTTTAAATCATAGACCATTCAAATATTTAACTCAAGATATTGCACTAAATGCCATACCCTATATGTCTTGCTTCCCAATATTAATAGTAGCTTTCTTCAACAACAATTGTTGCACATGAAATTCAATGCATGTACACATAAATCGATGCATGTAGTTCATATAATTACTGCAATATACAATTAAAATCAATCTAAAATTTGTATACACTAAAATTAATACATGTAGTTCAACCAAAAGAATTGCATGTAATTCATATAAATACCACAATATACAATTAAAGTCAATCTAAAATTTTCATACACTAAAATCAATGCATCCTACTAATTTAATTACACTTAATTCATTTCCTTCAACCTATACACCCTATCTCTCTTGCTGACCTATATCAATAGTATTATTTTCCAACATAAATCGTTGGCCCAACACTAGTATGCATGTGCTTAGTTTATTATTCTTTTAGTGATGAAATTATCTAAAGTGGACCCATTTTAAAATTTTAATAAGGGCTTTGGACAAATCAATAAACAAACAATATATTTGGGGTTCTCTCATTTTCTATTTATTTCTCATAATTTTGGGTTCCAGAGACTTCATTTTTGGGGGGGTTTTAGAGATAAGGAACCTTGTGCATTATCATTTGGTATTATATCAGTTTATTCCTAAAGACTCATTATTATATACTTTTTATAATGTTTTCCATCCCACACAACCACTCCATCTCATAGTTAGATCAGTTAGCAAGGGATTATGCTAGATCTCTCTCCTTGGAGTGGCTCCGCAATTTGTTTGAAATCATTTTCTCCTTATTTATAACTATAAATTTTATGTCCTATAATGAATCATGTTCCCTATCCCATGCACATCACTTGGACCAACCTTTCATACATCCGAATGTCTCAAACACATTTAAAAATGATACTTTCTTTCCATATTTTAAGATGCTAAACTATGAATATATTGTAGCTACATGCCCTATTATTTTGCATATCATTGACATATTTGGTGGACCTTAGATGAACACATGAATTTTGTGTTAATAAATAGAAATCAAGACAAGACCTTGGGAGGAAAGGATTTAATTAAGCCATTCTCAACCTATTGATTCTTGCAATGATGTCAATATATAGTACATGTACCTAACCACCTCTAGATATAGATATCACTGGAAAATCATCAGTGGATAATGACAACACCTCATCACTAGATAAGGATGACAACTCATAAGAGGGTGGTATTAGAATTTGCGATTATTAGGGACTCATGGTATAATATTGCCCCCCTTAGTCATAAGTCTAAATAACAACATGGACTAATATGTAAATTGGGCATCATATTTAATATTCAATATGAAACCTTTGAGCTAATATAGATGTTTAATGGGTCATCTGAAATGAACTTTGAAAGAGACTAAAATTTATGGAAGTGAACAACTACCATTTCTAAGCATTCCTTTGGGAATTGGTGAACAAATAGGATCATTGTTCTAATATTAGTGAACAAATAGGATAACCAAAGTTCTCTATGAATTTAGACACAATTAGGTGTTGAACACCATCCCAATGAATAGTTGAGGAGATTATTTGATCCAAGTGGATATCGGTGGCCACCCACCTTTTCCAGCTGGCTCAAAACAACTTTCTAGCAATTTTGATAATTTACTATTTTTAGCAGTTTTTCGAGTCCTGAACTTCTGGAGCCGTTTTGAGGCCCTAAAAAACGTTAAATTTCATCATGAAATTTTGTGCAACTTGTGTAGTCCTCAGATATATCTTTCCAACGTGCTATCATACACCTAAAATAGAGATCATATGCAAAAGTTACGACCCCGTGAAGTTGATGTACTGACTTACCCAAACAGGGCCCACATGACTTTTGGCGCTTCATCTCCTAGGGTTAGGTTTTTGGATGTTTAGGGTTTTTGAAACTCCTGTTTATTGTAAAAAGGCCTTGAGAGCCTCATTGTAATCATCTTCTTGTGAATGATCGCAATTGTCACATCTCTTCTCAGACATGAGCCGCCACCATTCTAGTAAGCTTGTTTTCCGCTGCATTTTACAGTTTCATCTTATTTCCTTATTGAATAGAAAACCAGTTTTACTGTATCTCTGTTATTTTGTGTTAAGCATCTGGTAATAATTTGTAGTCATTTCATTCTTCTCATAAAATATGGATCAATGGTATCAGAGCAGTCTTCTCTTTGTCGTCTTAATGCATGTCCCCAACGAGGTCGAAGTACAAAGATTTGGGTCTCGAGCTTGTTTCTCTTGAGGACAAAACCTCTCGCACACCGAAGCGACCTCTCATGGAAGGAGAAAAGAAAGATGATAGGATAGGAGATCCTTTCAAACTGTTGATTGAGGAATACCTCACACAACAGAGGAACGAGATGATGGATAATTTCACGCAAATCATTCAGCGACTACCAATAGGCGACGCATATTCTTCAAGCGGAGGCACTGCCCCCTTCAAGGTACAAATAAACTTCGATTTTCCTATATTTGAAGGTAAGATAGACGCAGATGTTGTAGACAAGTTGTTGAATCTACTAGAAGGGTATTTCTCTGTCCATAACTTTTTGAATAGAGAAAATATTACTTTTTCACTCCTCAAAGCCATTCCCTATGTCAAATATTGGTGGGAAACTTTCTGTGAGTAAAAGGAAATAAAGGAACCCTCATTATTTACAGTCACAGCCACCTGGGAATCCTGTTGAAATATTGTAACTGCAAAGATTATTCTTATTATTATTGATATATTATTCATAGGATCAATCCCCATTGTGGATTGATCATTTCGGTTATTGTAATAGGACCAAATCCCCTTTTGCGGATTGGTCAACAGACAATTATAATAGGCAGAATAAGAAGTTGGCCCCAGCAGTTAATAAGAAGACCCAGAAATATAATAAAGGTGGGTTTACCCACCCAGTTGGAGAAATCGGCCCTGCCAGTGAAGAGACACTTCACACTTGACATACTTGTATAAATAAATAAGGCTAGCGCCTCATTTGAACATAACTCACTTGCTCAGTTTGAGAGACAAGTTTTGATCTATTACCAACAAAGGAGAGAGAGAGTGGCACATATCTTGGGAGAGGAATTTCTCTTTTAGCATAGATATCTCTTGGCATTGTATTGGCTATCTATATTAAGGAAGTTTTGTTGGGTTTTCTTCCCCTAGAGGGTTTCCTAGGATAAATGTTGTGTCTCTTGTGATTGTGTATTTCTCAGTGATCTTGGATTATGCTATTTCTATCTAATGAAATGCAAACATTTATAATAATGGCTTAAACATTAAAAAATCCTTCAAGGATGCTATTAAGGAACAATACTACCCTGTCAAAAGTTATGACGACTTGTATACCAAATGGACCACACTGTGGCAAGAAAGAGACCAAGCTGTGCCAGATTTCACAAATATCTTCCATACCTTGCGCACCAAGCTAGGTATCAAATATTCAAAGAGACATCTGGTGCTCAAGTATCGCGGTGCTCTGCATAGATACATCCAGACCGAAATGGAATTTCTGGACATATCATCCTTGGGCGCAACCTACCAATATGTCATCAAAATCGAGCAAAAGCTCAAACAAAAGACACGACAATTTGGGTCAGGGAACCCCTCACAACAAAATCCAGGAAAGGGCAGCCCCAACCCACAAAACAAAGGACAGAGAAAATATGGACAATATCAGGACAACCAGTCCAAGCCACAAGCAAAGAAGGACACTGGAAAGACAATGAAGGATACCAAGAAGTGGTGTGACTTCCATAAGAGCCCTTGGAATAACACTGTTCACTGCCACTCAAAGGAGACATTGGTGGCTGAAGTGAAAGCCTCTGAATCAGATGTAGGTTTTGACTCTGAATCATAACCAGAAAGGGGAAGACAGATCTTTGATGTGGAACCCAGTGCCACCATTGCTACCACCAAGTTCCAACATGGTGAACCAAACGAGCCAGAAGAAGGAGAGCGCCTCTTCCATTCACATATGTGGGTAAAAGGTACACCACTGCACTTCATCGTTGATAGTGGTATCCAGATGAACCTCATCTTGGCAAAGGTCATCAAATAGTTGGCCCTGCCTACAACGCTGCACCCACAACCCTACACCATTGGATGGCTCCGCCAAGGAAGCAATCTTCGCGTCAGCCAACAGTGTCTACTTTCGTACGACATCAAGCCCTTCAAAGACTAGGTATTGTGTGATGTTGCTCCTCTCGAAGTTTGTGATGTTCTTTTGGGACAACCTTATTTATGGAAACGCCATGTTGTATATGAGTCTAGGCCTCATAGTGTTATTATTACTTTGAACAGGAAATTGTACAGGATACCCGAGGCTTTCCCACCTAGTGTTATTTCCTTGATCTCTGTTAGGAAATGCATGAAGGTCATCTCTCAAATGAGGAAGTTTGTCTTCTTCGTGATTTGCTCTCAGAATGAGAGAAAAATCATAGCCACATCCAGGGTCTCTGTGGCTGACCTCTCCACACAGCAGAAGAAATTAGATAAGTTCATGGAAGAATACTCGGATATATTCTCCTCACCTACTCGGGTACCTCTGCACTGTTAGGTCAAACACCCCGTCAATCTGACCCCCAACGCACCACTGCCCAATGGGCCAGTCTATCGCCGCTCTCTATTAGAGAATGAGGAGATCAAGCGATAGATCTAAGAATTTCTCCACAAGGGGCACATCCATCCTATCTCATCACCTTGCGGGAGCCCAATCGTGTTGGTACAGAGGAAAGATGGAACCTGGCGACTTTGCATTGATTATTGGGCTCTGAATAAAATCACAGTCAGAAACTGGTACCCGATTTCTCAAATCGACGACCTCGTTGATCAACTCATGGGGGAAAAATACTTCAGTAAGATTGATCTGAAGTCTGGCTACCACTAGGTCCCGATAGAATAGACAGATGTATGGAAGACTACCTTCAAGTCAAAGGAAGGCCTTTTTGAATGGTTGGTCATTCCCTTTGGTCTAACAAATGCTCCAGCCACTTTCATGAGGATGATGGACGATATCCTGTGATGATTCACCAATACTTTTGTAGTGGTGTATCTTGATGACATTCTCATTTAAAACAAGACTTGGGTCGAACACTTGCAGCATATTCAACAGGTTCTGCACACCCTGCGATAGCACAAGCTATACAACAACTTTGAAAAATGCTCCTTCGGCATGGACAGGGTACATTACCTAGGCTACATCATTGATCAACATGGTGTAAATGTGGATCCAACCAAGATCCAAGTCATCTGTGACTGGCCAGCCCCAAACACACTCACTGAGCTTCAGAGCTTCTTGGGCCTTGCCAATTTCTACCGTAGGTTTGTGTTGGGATTCTCCCATATTGCATGGGCCCTCAGCCAAATAACTAGGCATGGTGGTAAGGAAAAATTTGTGTGGGGTCAGCCCCAACAACAAGTGTTCGATGATTTGAAGCAACGCTTGTGCTCAGCCCCAGTACTTTCACTACCAGACCTGCAACAACCCTTTGAGATTAAGACCGATGCTTCAGACTATGCTGTGGGTGTCATTCTCACGCAGCACGGCAACCCCATGTCCTATCATAGTGCGACACTATCAGATGATGTCCATAAGTACCCTACTTACGACAAAGAAACGTAATCCATTGTGCAAGCATGCTGCCAGTGGAGACATTAAATTCTTGGGAGGGAGACAGTCATCCACACTGATCATAAGCCACTGCAGTTCATGCAGACACAAGGAAAATTGTAGAATGACCGCCATCAAAAGTGGTCCACATACTTGTAGCAATTCCACCTCAACATCAAGTATAAACCATGAAGCATCAACCACGTCGTTGATTGCCTCAAGAGACCATCAGTCGTGGCACTCACCACAATGAAAGATTCCTGCTTCCATGAGACCTCTGGATGGCCCCAACTCTATGAGACATACTCGGACTTCGCCACCACCTACCAAATGTTGGGTGCAAAGGCAATTTTCAATAATTTCCATCTTTAGGATGGGTTGTTATGTCATCTGGGGCATATATTTGTTCCCTCAAGTGAGCAAGCGAAGATGATCTGAGAAGCTCACTACAGTCGGGTGGAAAGACACTTCGGTGTCGAAAAGACAGTGGCGATGCTACAAAAACATTTCTACTGGCTGAAACTTCAACATGAGGTCAACAAGTATATCAGGTCTTGCACTGCCTACACTATTGCCAAACCAACCACTAAGAAACAGGGCCTGTACACCCCTCTTCCTACTCCCGACAGACCATGGGAATCCATCTCAATGGACTACATGTCGAGTCTCCCGTCCACCAAGCGGGGAAATGACTATGTTTTTTTGGTTGTCGATCTATTTTATAAGATGGTGATTCTAGTTGCTTGCAAGAAGAGCATCACAACAGAAGCCACTGCCAAGCTCTTCTTTGAACGAGTTTGGGTACATTTTGGAATCCCATAAGCCATTGTCTCAAATCGGGACAGTCAATTTCTCAACACATTCTGGTCGAGCCTCTGGTCACTGCTGGACACCAAGCTCACCAAATCCACGGCCTTCCACCCCCATACAGATGGCCAAACCAAGGTTGTAAATTGAATGATCATGCATATTTTGTGCATGTATAATTCCAAGCACCCTCGCACATGGGATGAGAGTCTTCCCTATGTGCCTTGCATAGCTCAACCAGCCACAACCCCTTTCAGGTGGGGTTGGGATTCCAACCATTGGGTCCCATAAATGTTGAACTTCCCCTTGCAGTCACTTTGACTAACTCCTCTCCTACTCCAACTAAGGATGACAAAGCCACCCGGTTCATTGAGAGGATCCAACACATCCACCAACAGGTTCAAGATATCCTACAGAAGTCCAACGCCATGATCAACATCGGGTTCCACATAAGTTTCAGGTGGGCGACAAAGTTTGGTTGCACTTGCAGAAAGAATGCCATACAGGACCCCACTGGAAGCTTCGACCACTCCGTTATGGGCCATACACCATCACCAAGGCTGTGGGGGATAATGCTTTTGCGCTCAACATTCCTCATTTCCTTGGCCTGCACCTAGTGTTCAACGTGGACCTCCTTAGTCCTTATTTCCCACCATTATTGGACACCTCAGACATAGCAGAACAACTGACACCAACAGAGCCCAACCTCGATTGCATACAACAGGCATCCATTGATCAATTTTTTTACACACATATCAAGGGCACTCGACAGCAAAGGATCCAAATTTATCGAGTCGTCAAAGTAGGGCAGCTCCTGCACCAAGGCAAGTGGCTCACCCGGGGCCAAATTCAGTAGAAATTTCCTCATATGATGGAGGAAATAAATGAAATGGAGACCATTGCTTCATAAGGATGGAGGATTGATCTAGGTGGATATTGATGGCCACCCACCTTTTCCAGCTGGCTCAAAACAACTTTCTAGCAATTTTGATAATTTACTATTTTTTGCAGTTTTTCGGGTCGTGAACTTCCAGAGCCATTTTGAGGCCCTAAACGACATTAAATTTCATCATGAAATTTTGTGCAACTTTTTTATTCCTCGGATAGATCTTTCCAACGGGCTATCATACACCTAAAACGAAGATCGTATGCAAAAGTTACGACCCCGAGAAGTTGATGTACTGACTTACCCAAACGGGGCCCACGTGACTTTTGGTGCTTCATCTCCTAGGGTTAGGTTTTTGGATGTTTATGGTTTTTGAAACTCCTATTTATTGTTAAAGGCCTTGAGAGCCTCATTGTATTCATCTTCTTGTGAATGAGCGCAGTCGTCACATCTCTTCTCAGAGATAAGCCACCACCATTCCAGCAAGCTTGTTTTCTGCTGCATTTTACAGTTCAAGCTTATTTCCTTATTGAATAGAAAACCAGTTTTACTATATCTCTGTTATTTTGTGTTAAGCATCTGGTAATAATCTGTATTCATTTCGTTCTGCTCATAAAATATGGATCATTAGTTGCTATGCTAGAATTCCCAAATGTTGATTGATTTTTGTGATTGATAGGAATTTGAAACTTGAATCCTCACTATCATCATTGGTATTCCCCAGTATTAGGTTCAAGGTGAGAAGTTTTTGAAGGGTTCCAAGATTGATCTTTTGGATTATTCTATTCTTCAATGGTTAATCATTGTATTTGGTGGTTTCTTTTGTTGATCACTAATCATCAATGTACTCCTCCCCTTGAGTGCAAGAGGGTACATTTCTCTTTGAATCATGTTTCAATTTAAAAGACATGTAGAATTGGGTCCTAATCATGCCCAAAATGATGATTATATGGATTAAATATTTGAAAACCTCGTTCTTTTGTTATTTATTCATGCAAATGTGTCTTTAGTTGTGTATGAAATAGATGGTAAGACTTATGCAATTTCTTGACTTGTTGATTTCATCACCAATAACTTATCCAAACATAATGATTTTTCTTCTTCTTAGCTTTCTTCTTCTTCTTCTCTTGACATTTTTCTCAAAGATAATTTATCTTCCCATAATGAAAATAAGAATGGAGATCAAATCATTAATTCTCCACATGACCAACTCTATGACAATATTGGCACTTATTATCAATATTTTTTCTGAATGTTTTTATCATCAAATATATTAACCTCATTAATCTATGAAGTCTTCAATTTTTTATCAAAAAATCATGCACTCGCAAAATGAACTGGTTTGGAGTAATTTAGAATAATAAAGCTATTTTCTTTGGCATATCCTAAGTCCTACCACTTTTGAAAGATCATTTTTTACTTCTTTATGTTCTTCATAAATGTTTTCTTTTGTGACTTCGAATTCAAATTTACTATTGTTTCTATCACTCTATGATTTTTCTTGTGACTTTAATCTTCAACAAGACCTTCCTTGACCAATTTATTATATGATTCCAATTCATGACTAGTTAAGAAATCATCCACCGTATATTTTGTCTCTTTTTTGTCAACCCACTAGGTCATGTGTATCACAAGTAGCATCAACCATATACATTAGGTATTTTTTTTCATAAGTTGTGTCAACCTTTTGTATGAGGTAATTTGTTGCACATGTTGCATCAACCATGTTTTTCTTTTGTGTCAACCCACTAGGTCATGTGTATCACAAGTAGCATCAACCATATACATTAGGTATTTTTTGTCATAAGTTGTGTCAACCTTTTGTATGAGGTAATTTGTTGCACATGCTGCATAAACCATGTTATAAATTTATTTCCCCTTCTGAATTATTTTTAGTTCAAGTTGTTCAATTGATTTATCCTTTAGACCAATTTGATTGTGAATATCTATAACCCAATTATGCAATTCATGAAAGTAGTTTTGTAATTCTTTGATTTCTTGATTGGTGTTTTGCAAACCCTTTCCTCTACCCATTTTTAATTGTCACGCTCACTTGTACCCACCCACTTGCACTCACTTGATTGCACTTGTTTCTTTTATATCACACTCGCTTTCTTTTATTTCACGTTTAGGGTGTCAGATACTTGACCTCAAAATAAAAACACCTTGAAAGATTTTCATGTAATTCCTTAATGTCTTATTATTCATCATCATTTTTTTTTTTATAATTCAATGATTCAAAAAAATATTTTTTTTTAATTAATTTACAATTTTCCACTTAGTATGCTTGCTTGTTTTCCAAATTAAATATGTACCAAAAGAACAAACACAAAACATGGCAAGAATCCAAGATATTCTTGGACAAATGCACACAAGGAAAAAGTGTTTCTAAAACCGTTTATTCCGATTTCAAACTGAGTGTAAGACACATGAGCCAAATAAATATGAATAATTTTATTTTAAAAATCGATACTTAAAGTTTTCTCTTGATCTTCTTAAAGGGTTAATAATTTTTAATGAACTGTTAATAATTTTTAATGAATCTGCAAGAAACCCTTGTCAATTAGCTTCACTTAATCTTATTATGCTTTGATGTGTCACTTTAGAATTTGACAACCCTCACCAATTAGCTCACCTAATATTCTTATGCTTTGATGTCTCACTTTAGAATTTGACAACCTTCCCCAATTCGCTTCACCCAATCTTCTTATAATTTGATATCTCACTTTTTGTAATGAATGTGCAAGAGACCCTCGCCAATTCACTTCACCTAATCTTATTATGCTTTGATGTCTCTCGCTTATCTTCTTATGCTTTGATGTCTCAGTTAAGAATTTGAGCAATTCTTTTCACCTATGCTTTCATGTCCCACTTTAGAATTTGACAAATATGAAATACTTCTACTCGCACTAGAAACACAAGATTTCAATTCTAAAACGGCTTCTGCCTCGACTTCTTATCAAAATGCTTTGAACAATTTTGAATATAAACAATGTAGAATTAATACCATTTCTTAATGTGGATAAAACCATCAATAACTCTTCTCTCTTTTTTCTAAAGTGGCTCTCTCACTCTTTTTCTCTTCAAGCTGGTACATGTCTGTGGGCTATTGGATTTTATTGGTTTAATGCCATTACCTTCAACTTCAGAGTGTACACCACATTATCCAATTGTGGATCTATAAGCATGCCGACGGAGTTTGTGTGGGCCATGATCTACACACTCAATGAGCGTACCCATGATCCACAAATGCTATGATCTAGATCTGTGTGAGAGGCCATGTGAGAAATGCCTTCGATCCAGAAGGATCTCATAATACTCTCCCAGTGTAGTTTATATGGAAGCACCTCTTGATTTTTCTGAGTACCTTCCCATGCTGTGTAGTTGGCTTTGCTTTGTTATTTTATTTTTTATTTTTCCAGAATTTAAGGGTTTTCATTTTCCAAAAAATGGTTGAGGAAAAAGTTCTCCTTAATCGATCTTGGAAACACCTATTCCTTCTTACAGCTCATGGATGTACGGAAACATGAACAAGTTGAGATTATTTCCAACTATTAGAGAAATCAAATCTCTCATTTATGTGGCATTCACAGACACCTAAATCCAAATTAGAGATAAGCAAGAGTAGTTTGAACTTAACCTAATTGTAGATTTCGGTCATAAAATGATTAACCACAAAGTCAAAGGTTGATTTTGTGACGCTCCAATGACCCGAAACTATAATCGAGTTAAGGATGGTCGCAATGACCCGAAACTATGATCGAGTTAAAGGATAGATGGATGAGCAATAACAGCCAATAAAATATTAACTTCTTCTTAACAAGGTAACTGATGACACGTTTTTCTTTAATTTTTAAATCAAGGAAAGCAGAATTGGAACCACAGCCAAAATTCTTTACAAGAATTTCCCATGCAGTAGGGAATTTCCATCGTTGGACATTTGGGCGATCAGAGGTGGTTTCATTTAACATGGAATATAGACGTTGGGTTGAAGAACAAAATAGATCGATATGCCTCCAGATGGGTCTATAGCAGAGATCCGAAATAAATTTTTAATCAGAGATATTTGTTCATTCAAGAATATGTGATTACAGTAATTGTTGATGAGGGCATGATCCAGAACAATGCCTACATATCTCAATACAAGAAACAAGAACCAAGCGGAAAAGAAACAAATAAAACTTTGTGCTCAAATCTTACCCAGCGACCTTCCTTTCGGCAATGAATATTCTTTTCCAGCCTTTACATATATTCCAACAAGTAATGCATAGATTAGTTTCATTTTTTCGAGGTTTTTATCCTCCTATTGACGGCTTTCTACTAGTTTTTTGGGTCAATTCATTGAATTATACTCAAATGGGGTGCAGATTTGCCTTATTGTTTTGTTTTAATTGGATGATGCCTAGGGAAACTTGATAAGTTCTAGTCGTTGCTTATATAATGCTGGGATTTTGTTGTTGCTGCAAAGTTACACTCTCTAAAGAGTAATCTTGGCTACAGTGGGCTGAAATCATGTGTTTGGTGGTTTTGTTGCCATTCATTTCTACTAGGGTTTAACCATTTTCTTCTATGTGTTTGAATGTGAAGAAACCCTCATATTAATTATCCAGACAAAATTTTGGGAAAATGGTGAGACCCGCTATAATCATTATGCCCTCGGTCCTCTCTATAATTGATGCCAACATTAAACAGATGTTATATAGGTTGCATATTTCTTAGAAAGATTCATTTGCAGAATTAAGAGGAGTTGGATTTGAAGTCGACGTACTCTTCCAACATTTCTCTGTTCCCACCTTTGCTCCCTTAGACTCAGTGTAAACCCCATTTTTTAGGATGGATCTAACGACACAAAAATTTCTCGGATCTGACATCTCAATGGGCCACGATGAGGTGTAACGATCTGGCTCTACTCAAGCTATGTAGCACCATTACGATCTAGGGTTTGTGTTGATGGGTTGACAAAAATAAAAGTTTGTCTCATCGTATAGATCTCACAGGTTAAGTTCTTCATATGTTCAGATTAGCCTATTGAAGCTAATCTCTTTTATGGCATGTTGCATTTCACTCAATAGCACCAAATATTTTTTCAGGCGAGTTTGCATATCATATTTTCTACGATTACAAATGGTGGCTTGATGACCCCTAAAGACGTACACCTATTGATAATGGGCATAATTAATCACTTTTTAATCTAAAATTCTAATCTTATGGCTAACAATTGAAGATGCTGGCATATTCTTAGTCGTAATCTCTAATCAATAAATGAAATTTAATGTTTATAACTTCCTTGCATATCTGAATGCTTCCTTTACCTAGTTTACTTTTTCACATTTACTTAATATAATTAAAAAATTACTTCTCTAACCATTGATTGACAGGTTAAATTAAGAAAAATTAATATGTATAAAACTTTGCATTTCCACATTCTTGAGATTAAGTGTTTGTACCTGGAGGCAGTGGTAGCTACAACAGTGGTTAAGCTAGGCGTCATTTCAACTAGCACGGCGGCGTTTCAACTAGAATGGCGGTGGCGGCGTTTCAACTAGAATGGCGGTGGAGCGTGCGGTGTGGTGAAGCCATTCCCGTGTTTCAATTAACTCATTAAAAGCCCTCATCAATTTCATGTATGATTGATCGACGTTTAGATTTCACCTTAGGTTTTCATTTCAATGTATATATTAATGTATTCATATTTTTTTAAATGCGTAGGGTTTTTAAATGCGTAGGGAAATAGGTCTGTATGCTTCTTCTATTAAACCAAACCAAACCATGTTCAAAACAAAGTATTATCATTGTAATATTATGGGTAATCTTGCTTTGTTTCTTGCCAACAATGTATTTCTTTTTCATGGATATATTTTTTGTATGGTTAAAGGAACAATCCTATTAATAATGTAAACCCTATTTATTTTTGTTTTTTTGGTATAACTGCAAGTTGCATGCCATTGCCCGGTAATGACAAATTGGTGCAAAGGTGTGAATATTAGAAGGTGACTATGGTGAATATATGCGATTGGTGAAGACTTATTTATTTCTCTTGTCAAGTTCATAGGTAAAACAACAGGTTGTAGGATATATGGGGCTCTCCTACAGTCATTATTGATCACATTCTCTCCAGGGCAGGATCCAAGCGATCTATTGTGCATCAAAAAAAGACACAGGTGGTTGATCACTAATTGTCGCTGGGAAAGATTGCAAATACATTGAGGTATGATGATATTTGTTTTCTCTAAAATTGATATGCTTAATGAATTTACATTTAAGAGCTGACTCCACCCACGCCTTTTTATACAGTATCATGTTTATATGAATTCAATTAATGAATCCGTGTATCGACAATCAACATGCAATATTTTCAAAGAAGCCTAAATTGTTTCTTAACCTTCTGAGACTGAACATAATTATTGATCACGAGAAGAGAGAGGAAACAATTGTGGATTTCTACAAACACATTGAGGTATGTTGATATCTATAATACGACCTGTGAGTTTTTAATTTTTAATTTAAATGCCTTTGGCCCTTTAATATAAACACTACAATGAAAAAATATTGTTCTGTTAATGCGCTTTGAGCCTGTTCAGATTTAAATTCATTTAGATTGCAGTCCATTTAGATTTTATAACAAGTCTTTTGTTTTGTGATAGCATTACGGAGTAGCAAGAAGACATTACACATTTGTATTCCAATGAATTAAGCATGTATCATTAATAAATGAAATTATCCAAGAATCCAATCCAAGCACAACCAAAAACCTAGAACTATTCAAACCTTAAATTTTGACAGAACATAACTCAAAACCCTAAATTCTTCAAACCCTAAATTTTCTCAAAAGAGACTATCATGAGGGGATCTAAAATCAACATTTAGAGCTTAGGAGGAATAGGAGAACAGTTAGGGCCAATCTTGAGGAGTAGAAGAACGATTAGGAGAAGCGGCTACCAGGTGGAAGTCGAATGTTTTTGAGCAATGTTTCCTTACAAGGTGGACAGTTGTACATTTCAGTCTTGGATCATAATCTATTTGTTATACGCCATGATAGAACAGGCCCATTTGTCCATAGTCGTGTATAGTTGTTTGATCCAATCTTCCATAAGTGGTGTGATACGAATGGCATCCCGGTGTCCAGGCGAGAGCCCACAAGAGAGGCCCTTGTTCCCTCTGTCAATGGAAAAGTTAATGTGTTTGGAGGGAACGATGTACAAATCGTTGAATGGGCTCATATATCATATGTGAAAGAAAAATTATTTACGATATTCCAAATTAATGAAAATTTTTGGAGAACGGTTAGGGCCAATCTTGTGTTGCAATCCCGGATTTACATATCAAAGATAATTAAGCACGGTAACATTTCTAACATTTCTATGCTTCAAGACTTTTTTGAACCAAATTTTTATAGATGAATTATCACCGCACTACTCAATTTATTTTTGCAATGATTAACTCTTTACTCTATCTTTCCAGGCGTGAACAATGGTCCTGAACATCGTAAAAGCCTTGACAAATATGAATAATGGTTGCTTGTAGCATTAAATGCAGATCAACCAGCTTTCTTCTGGGTGGAAAAGTTTACAAGTTTTCTTTGAAGTCGTGATCAATGAATTGATGTTTTACTTGATGAGAAAAATACTCATGTTTTATTTCTTGGCTGATTGAAAATATATTATACATTATTCTGGGTGGAAAATTTTTCCAGTTTTCATTGAAGTCGTGACCAATGGATTGACATATTACTTGATGAGAAAAATAATCATGTTTTATTTCTTGGCTGATTGAAAATATATTATGCATTTAATCACTATTGACCTTTTGGATATAATGATATCTGGAATCAACCATGACGTTTGCCTTGATACATAAATGTAGGCTTGCCTTGATACATAAATGTAGTTATTCACAAATTTAAATATAATGAGAGTGATAAGTTTATTTTAATGAGCTATGCGGTTTAATTTTCCATACATTGAGTTTTTTAAAATCTTTTATATATATGAACAATGCTTTTATATATATATATATATATATATATATATAAATTTACATACAATGGATTATATATATAGTTTTTAATTGGATAGATAATGCGTTTGTATTTATATACATATTGATTTTTAATTGCATCTCGTATTTATACTTACAATCTATTAAAAAATATAATTACAACTATTAAAATCTTAACGATAAGAATGTTTTAATGAAATGCTTTTATATACATACTCTTTTTAAAATTCACATACATTGTATTATATATATAAAATGAGTTTTAATTGGATATTATATATATATATATATATATAATATGTATTTTAATTAAATTTTGTATTTATACTTATAATTACAAACTATTAAAGAATCTTAAGAATACTAATATTATAATGGTATATATAAACATCAATTAATTTAATTGAAATTGAAATTGTTGAAGTTTAAGAGAAAGAAACATTGATTGTTGCTAATTTCCTTAATATTCTTATGATATATCATAGAATGACATTTAAATGTGGTTGGCCTTTTTAGTTGCTAGGATATTTCAAAATATAAAATAAGACATGGCGACTAATCTCTTAGTTACATAGATATTAATCTATGAATTGATCCAAGTACATTGTCATCATCACCCCTTAGAAAGTAATACATGAAATTGAATGTTTACAAGTTTATTCACATAATCTATGTAAATATTCACATAATCTATGTAAATATTCACATAATTTCAATTTTTTCATAGTAATTAAGAAGATGTCACAATTTGACCAACATATGCCAACATTTCAAGATGGAAACATATGCCAATTTGACCAACATATGCCAACATTTCAAGATGTCACAATTTGACCAACATATGCCAAAATTGCAATCTGACAAAACCCACCAATGCGACGTTCAAAACCCTGCGACATGTAAAATCCTTCATTGTAACGTCGCAATGTGACAAACATAGTTATGTTGCAATCTAAAAAACATAATAATGTTGCAATGTGTCGATCATAAATATATGTCACAATTTGACGAACATAGCCATGTCGTGGCATTTTTACAAACATATCATCACATTGCACATATCCCAATGTCACAATGTGACAAAAATTTTCAAACGTCACAACATATTGAACATATCCCTTGTCACAGTGTGATGTACACATCTCAATTTCGCAATGTGATGATCATAAATAGATGTCGCAATGTGACGGACATAGCCTCGTCGTCGCATTTTGAAGAACATATAATCACATCACAATGTGATACACATATCCTAATGTCACAATGTGAAAAACATTTCCAAACTTCACAATGTGTTGAACATAACCCCTTGTGACAATGTGATGTATACAATTTGATGGTCATAAATACATCTCACAATGTAATAAACATAGGGACATTTTATACGCTGAATACGACGTGCTTGATATACGTCGATCGACGCCGGTAGTTTGGAAAATAGAAAAATGGCGTCGATCGACGTATATCAACCACTTTTAATACATAGCAAATAGCTAATAACCTTAAGCGTAAAAGGGGTTATCAGTGGTTATTGTGATTGATGGTCAAATCATTGTCTAAAAAGTAAAACATGATTCCATACATATTATTGTGACTAACATTTCCATTGCATTATGATGAACATTTCCATTTCATTGTGACTAACATTGCATTATGATGAACATTTCCCTACGTCGCATTGTGACGAACATTTCTCAACATTGCAATGTGACGACCATTTCCCAATGTCGCATTGTGACGAACGTTTCCCATCCTCACAATGTGACAAAAATTTCCCTTTTGTTATCAATGTCCTTAGGAAAAATATAAATCATTGTCTAAAAAGTAAAACATGATTCTATAGATCTCATTGTGACTAGCATTTCCAAACGTCGCACTCTGATGAACATTTCCCAATGTTGCAATGTGATGAACATTTTCGAACGTCGCAATGTGACAAAAAATTCTTGATGCTACATTCTAACGACCATTTTCTCAACGTTGCAAAAGTAAAAGATGATTCTACATTATGTCAAGTGTTTCCAAACATTGCATTATGATGAACATTTCCCTACGTCGCATTGTGACGAACATTTCCCAACGTCGCAATGTGCCAACCATTTCCCAATGTCGCATTGTGACGAACGTTTCCCATCGTCACAATGTGATGAAAATTTGCCTTTTGTTATCAATGTCCTTGGGAAAAATATAAATCATTGTCTAAAAAGTAAAACATGATTCCATACATGTCATTGTGACTAACATTTCCATTACATTATGATGAACATTTCCATTGCATTGTGACTAACATTGCATTAAGATGAACATTTCCCTACGTCGCATTCTGACGAACATTTCCCAACATCGCAATGTGACAACCATTTCCCAATGTCGCATTGTGAAGAACGTTTCCCATCATCACAATGTGGCGAACATTTCCCTTTTGTTATCAATGTCCTTAAGGAAAGTATAAATCATTGTCTAAAAAGTAAAACATAATTCCATACATCTCATTTTCACTAGCATTACCAAAGGTCACACTCTGGTAAACATTTCTCAATGTTGAGATGTGATGAACATTTTCAAACGTCGCAATGTGACAAAAATTTCTTGACGCCACATTCTAACGACCATTTTCCCAGCGTCGCAAAAGTAAAAGATGATTCTACACTGTGTCAAGTGTTTCCAAACATTGCATTATGATTAACATTTCCCTACGTTGCATTGTGATGAACATTTCCCAACGTCCCAATGTGGCGACCATTTCCCAATGTCGCATTGTGACGAACATTTCCCATTGTCACAATGCGACAAACATTTCCCTTTTGTTATCAATGTCCTTAAGAAAAATACAAATCATTCTCTATAAAGTAAAACATGATTCCATACATCTCATTGTGACTAACATTTCACAACGTCACACTTCGACGAACATTTCCCAATGTCGTGCTGTGACAAACATTTTCAAACGTCGCAATGTGACAAAAAATTCTTGACGCCGCATTCTGACGACCATTTTCCCAACGTTGCAAAATTAAAATATGATTTTACAATTTGTCAACTGTTTCCAAACATTGCATTATGATGAACATTTCCATACGTCACATTGTGACAAACATTTCCCAACGTCGCAATGTGACACCCATTTCCCAATGTCGCATTTTGATCAACATTTACCGGCATCGCACTGTAATGTCCATTTCCCAACGTCACAACAGTAAATTATGATTCTACAATGTCTAGAGGGTTTACAAACATGTCCCAA
>JZKD02S0993820.1:197464-221568 GCA_000966675.3 Picea glauca
GGGGGGGGGGGGGCGCATGTATCTTGGGTTAACCTTGACTCGATAAAAGAGTTAATGAGTTAAATCCGGTTTTTAGGTCAAAACACGTGGTTTTTCGGTTCCATGTTTTTTCGGTAGCCCGTGGTATTGTGTCCATGGATTGCATGTAATGAAGCCTATAAAAGGTTTGGTGAACTCCATTGTAAATGGGTTTGGATGTAAGAGGTGAAGGTTTATTTGGATGGCTTGGCCGAATTTGGTCAAGAGAATGTTCATGTTAAGGTGGAGCACTGGGACTCCATTTTGAAGTCCCCGGAGGTGAGAAACAAAGGTTCACTTGGGTTGGTTTGGCCGTATTTGGTCAAAGTTGCTCGAATGCAAAGTTCGAGGTGGAGCAGTGTGTCCAGGTTAGAAAGGTGGGTCTATAGAATGGTTGATTCGTTGGTAGGTCAATCAAGTGTTTGAGAATATATGATGAAGGTAGGTTCATATCCATGGAACTTGAAAAGTATTGCAAGGAAGTTGGGATCGAATATGCATGTTTAGTAATGCCAAGTTGCAACAATAGTCATGGACATAAGAGATTGTGTTATCTAGTAACTCGATCACCATCGTTTGCAAAAGACTCGAAGACTCTGGAAAAGGTATGAACAGGTCATCTAGTGATTAGTCAAATGTGAAATTATTTGGTTGTGATTCTTATCAACATTCTATGTAAGAATCAGATCAAACAAGTATATATTTGATATGGTGATGATGTTAAGGGATGCAGAATGTGGGATCCTACTACCCACATAATCATCATGGACAAAGATGGAGTGTTTGATGAATATCCTTTTATAAAATCAAACATAGTAAAAGATGAAAGGTGAATTCAAAGCATGACTGGTAGAAGAAGGTTATTTGGAAGGTATTGATTTCCATGAAAGTTTCTCACCAATTGTTAAAAGCTTGTTTCTATTCATGTAGTGTTAGCACTAGTTGTGTTACTTGATCTTGAATTAGTATAGCTAGATGTTAAAACTGTTTTACATGGAGTTTTTTGGAAAAGGGGATGTATATGGAACAACCAGAAATGTTAGCTCAAAATCACAACGAAAGATTTGTTTGCAAACTCATGAATAATTGTATGGCTTGAATCATGCCAGACAAATGATACAAGATGTTTGACTCCTTCATGATGAACCAAAGTTTACAAGAAGTGATTATAACCATTGTTTTTATGGTATATTTATTATCTTGGTGTTAAATGTTATGCTTGTAGCAAGCACAAAAAAAGTTTGAGATCAACAGGTTGGATGAGTTGGTTAGGAAGTTTGTTATGAAGGATCTCGGAGCAGCAAAATAAATCTTGGGCATGGAAATACATGGAGACGAGAAATATGGTGAGCTTGGTTATCACAACAGAAGTATGTGGTGAAGATACTCAGGAAATTTGGTATGAATAATGTGAAACCGGTAAAATCCCTTTGAATTTCCATTGTAAGTTTTCTTCAAGTTTATGTCCTAACCGTTGAATAAGAAAATAGTTATATGTCTCAAGTATTATATGTTAGTAGGAAGTTTGATGATTGCGATGGGAAATGGTCACCATTTCACATGCAGTTGGTGTTGTCAATGGACACATGGAAAAACTAGGTGAAGAGCATGGAAATGGGTGCTTCAATCAGAGAAGCACAAGTATTACATATAGTGGTTGCAGTGATTTAGTCTGCGGTTATGATTCATGAGATTTGGACAAGAGGAGACCTACCTTAGGTTATGTCATGTAAGAATGTAAAGATCTATTGGGTAAGTTGGGACAAGTATAGGATAAGGTGTCATGTGGTGGTCAAAGCATTGTGCATTTGACTAACAATCGAGTGTATCAAAATGGGACAAGTGCATTGGTTTATAAGACATGTTATTGATGGAGGCAGAATGGTCCATACTGGAGTGAATCGTGCATGCATGCTCATGTAACAATATTGTTAGAGAAGTTGTGGAGCTGTGATGGTGTTTGGATTCTCTTGGATTGCATAGAAGGTGATGAATAAATTTAGGCACATAGGCTAAAAATAGAATGTCTAAGTGGTGGATCATATTGTAATCAGTTTGTCTAACTGTTTGATAGATGCTATATATATGAGCATACCCATAGAGGTGAAGTGAGCAATGAGCAATGTAGTGTAGCATAGTTTGTGGGAAGAGAGAAGAGGATGGTTGGATGCTTGTGATTGGCTATTGTAATTCTTCTTTAAATAATATGAATACCGATTTTCATGGTTTTTCGTATATTAGGTTTCCACTTAATCAAAGAAGAGGAGAGAATAACTTTCTTCCATTTTGATCATCCTACTCTGGATATTGTGAATTGTGGAGAGACTAAGACCTCTACACGGTAATCTACATGTGGAATTCACATATTATTAAAAAAATAAATTAAGATTCTATTCATTTCCTTCTCTTTCCTTTTATTTACATTATTAATTCTGTAGTTTTGTAGCATTTGCATATTAATTCTGTAGTTTTGTAAGCTACTTCCCTAATTATTGGACTCTAATAATGCCAATCCAATTCTGTAACCTGTTAAAAAAATTACAAAACTTATTTGGTGTATCAAATTTGGGGTGGATAACAATGAATAAGGATGGATTTGTGTCAACCCAGGGCTACCTGTGAACTACACTACTTTGAAATGCCATAACGAGCTTAAAAGTTCAAATTAGCCAGCGTGAACGAATGGGTGGATTGCTATCGCTACCTTCATCTGAACAACACCACCTTGCAATGCATAACGAGCTTCAAGTTCAAATTAGCATGGACTATTGGTTTTTATGGTAAACCAAAATCATATGATGATTCGTTTTTTGCTAATACATGGCGCTGGTTAGCATGTTGCTATTAAAGACGCCGGTGAGACATTTCAATTTAAAAAACATTATATTTCATCGTGAGAATTTAATTGAAAGAGGTACAAACAGACCAACCGAATGGTCTGTATATTTTATTATCAAGAAATTGGGTAATTTGTTGGATTTGCAATGAAAAAGTTTGTGGTATCCAAAAAATTTAATGAATAATAGATAAAAATATTTTTTTATTAATAAATAATAAAATTTAATATTTAATTTATAAAAGTTTAGATTATGTTTTTAACTCTTAAGTATCGATTAAAATAATATTTAAAAATAAAAAACAGTATTCCCTTTTGGGTACTAATAATGCTATTATTTTTTCTTATGGTCATTTAAAACTTCAAAGAATAAAAAAGTAAAAGGGATAAAAATGCATTGTAAAGTAGTATCCCTTTTGGGTACTAATAATGCTATTATTTTTTCTTATGGTCATTTAGAACTTCAAAGAATAAAAAAGTAAACGGGATAAAAATGCATTGTAAAGTAGTATCCTGAAAATTTTGATTTTGTAGGACTAAAATTAGAAAACATTAGGTTAATTTTGCATGGAAGTACTAAAATTAGAAAGTATTGTGCACCAGATAAGTAGGGGAAACTACAGGACAATAAAATTGATTAAGATGCCATGTGGCAATGTAAAAATATCAAAATGTTGTGGAAGTTTGTAAGGGAAAACAACAAAATTATTAAGACGACGACGGCTAAAATCCAAGCGGTTTTAGATACCCTCAAAATTGGGCGAAAACATTCCAAACACTAATAAAAAGACCTTTCGGCCAAAAATAGAGGAAGACATATCCGTGGTGTTTAATTCGAGGCGATCCAACCAAACTCCAAGAAGTTCGCGGACCTCAAACACACATTACATTCCATCACATTACATTATCTGATTGTGGTTGGGCTATATTCCTTCTCCCCATCGGCGACTTCAATATATTAAAGAAAAATGCATCTTATTCCTTGAAACCCTGCAATGGAAGTATCTCTCCACAAACATGACTTTAATAAGAAAAATGCGTTTTATTCCTTGAAAACCTGCAATGGAAGTAACTCTCCACAAACATGACTTTAATGAAACACGACATCATCTGCCCCCAGGATTCGAACATGTGACCACTGCCCTTGCAATATGTAATGAACGGAGAGCTTTTGTTGAGGAGCGGCGAAGGATATATGGATGGGTATTTATCACTTCAATCCAACCCAGGCCGCTAGCTGAGAAGGATTCATAATACCAGGGAGGTGGACGTCGCCAGTTTGGAAAAAATCCGCGAGCGTATAATACAACCTCTCCTTCTCTCTTCCGCTTTCAGATTCATCCTGATTTAGACAGGCGGACTTAGGCTTGGATTTATCGTTATTTTCATGGCGGCATTTGGGGTTCGAATCCTGCAGCGGCCACGGTCTCCCCAGCAATGTTCGGCGGGTGAGATACTCGTTGGCCAGAAAGCAGGCCAACCGCCAATTGACCGCCTTTTTTTCGTTCGTCGACTGCACGGGCCGCAAACTGGAGCCTCTGGTGAAGGTTTTGTGTAATAGGTTATCATCGGTCTGGGGATCTAGTCCCAGCCGGGGAAATCGTCCTCCTTTACTTTCATGGGGTTGCGGTTGTTTATGCAGAGAGGAGGATGTGGAGTTGGGGTTTGTGCCGCTGCTGTCGATGTTATTGCGCTCTCTCGTTTCCTTTTCCTTCCTCATCTTCATTCTTCTGCTTTCGTCCACGAGCTTTCTGCGTCTGAACTCCAATTCGTGCTGTTGCTGCCTGTATTTATTCATAGACGCTTCCAGAGTGAAATCTTCATATCAGGGTCGGGGCTGGAGAGTGGAGATGGATTCGAATGCGAGACGTGAGAATGTGGCAAGCATATGATGGTTGGATCTAGTTCTGTGGAACCCTAAATCTTTCTTATGGGGAAAAGGAGAATGATAATCTAACAGGTAGGTGGGGAAATCATGATGCGAAAAGAAAAGCATCGAGAGGAGAATAAGGTCATGATAGTATCACTGACCTCAAGGCATAAGTGACATGTGTCATCATGAGTCATCTCTAATGTGTGGTAACATATTTGAAGCCTTGAAATTGATCCACGTGTAACATGTTTGAAGCCTCATAATTGATTCACTTGTTTTTTTATAATTAAAAATAAATAAATTTGATTCCCTACGACATCCCTCGTCTAATTTGTTTATCAAAATTTTATTTAGTTTCCATATTATTCTTTTTTCCATGATGCTTCCCATTGTCTTGTATATGATTGCACATATTTTATGTTTCAGAATTATGTATAATTTTGTGTGCAAATAGAAGGCCTTTAAAATGAAGAAAGTAAGGTATCAAAACGAAAAGAGTTCATAACAGAAGATATTTTTTTGAATGTGTATGAGTTCATTATTTATTTGAGTGGGAATTTTTTTTTTTTTTTTAAAAGTATTATGATATTGGTTAGGTATTTTTTAAACATTTTATTTTTAAAATTTTTTTTATTAGAATGTGGTGAAATATATTTTTATGTTGTTTAAATTGTATTTTTAATGCATAAATGAATTCAACATTTTAAAAAGTTTTAGAGGCACTTGAATTGTACAGATTCAATCATTAAAATATGGAGTTTCAATAATTTTTGATCAAATTTTCCTAAAAATTGATCAGAAAATATACCCTTAAAAACTGCAAAAAATGGAACATTTAGACTACCCTTATTGTTTATTCATGGTTTAAGCTACTTGATTTGTCTTAAAAATAAAGTTACAATTATTTATGAGTAGTTGTATGTTTAACTCAAATTGATTATTTATTATTCACAGAGCACTGAAAATAATCATTTTAAATTTTTTGATTTAAATTTTTTGATGATGAGCTATGGATTTAACTCATAACATGTGAAATTCCGAGTATTGATTTTTGGCATGTTTTTTTATGAGTTTTATTCAAAATTTAGTTAGAAATTTAGAAGTATAATTGGAATTGCAGATTTTAATGATTGAGATTATATATCTTGTTGTCATGGATTTTTTGAATTTTTGAATAGATTATATATTCAAAAATGTCATTTAAACAAATATAAATTGCAATTTCACCAACAATTATTTTACCAAAATAATTAAAAAAAAAAAAAAACAGAAATATGATATCTCAAAAATTATGTTGGTTTCAGTTTCATCTAAAAAGAATTACTATTTTTTTTTTAAATTCCCACATATTTGAAGAAATAAGATTATCTTATAAAATTTCCTACAATCAAACAAGATTATCTTATCTAATTATAATTTCCACCTCTAGATGTGATAACCATTATCCCAAATTGATATAATCATCCTCCATTCAACAAGATCTTTGACACATAGAGTTAAACCACCATATATCTATATCTTAACTCTGGATTTATCAGGAGTCCAAAATGATCAAATTCCTTGAAGTGAAAAAGTAAACAGGTTAAAGGAAGCTTTTAAAAATGCTAGAAATTTATGAACATAAGATTTTCAATTGATAACTATATTATTGAAATTTATGGTCAAAAGATCATTAAATGTGCCCATTATCAATAAGTATATACCTTTCTGCATAGTTAAAAACTTATTAAAATAATAAATTGTATTTAACATTTAATTAGGTTCTAAGGCATTTTCTCTCATAGAAACATATGTGAATTGAAAACTATATCCATCATAAAACTTATTAAAATGATGAATTGTATTTAACACTTAATTTTGTCATAAGGCATTTTCTCTCATAAAAGCATATGTGAATTGAAAACTATATCCATTAGAAAACTTATTAAAATGAGGAATTGTATTTAACACTTAATTAGGTCGTAAGGCATTTTCTCTCATAGAAGCATATGTGAATTGAACACTATATCCATCAGATTTATTTAAGGAGCATTGAGCTGGTTGCAACCCAACTACCATCTGTCAAACCACAAACCATCGTCTGTCACTTCTCTGCAAGTTCTTGCAAACTACCATTGCCCTCATTTCCCTCGTCCACCTATCTGCAAGTTCTTGCAAACTAACATTGCCCTCGTCCACCTATCTGCAAGTTCTTGCAAACTAACATTGCCCTCGTCCACCTATCCTCTTAGGATCAGATCTATTCAAGGACCATTGAGATGATTGCAACCAAGTTCTTGCAAGCTACCATTTCCCTCATCCACCTATCTTCTTACCATTTGCAGGACAAATGGTTTCAAGCCTTGGCCTTGGTTTGTAGCAGCTTGCTTACCAATACCATGACTGAAGATTTTCCCTTTACATAGGTTAAATATGGTATTCTTATGTTTACACTTGCAGTGATATTCTATTGATCAATGTGACTAACGTGTTCACCATTCAAGCCTCAACCAATATGGTATTCTTATGTTTACACTTGCAGTGATATGCTATTGATCAATGTGACTAATGTGTTCACCATTCAAGCCTCAACCAAGCTCACTAATGCTAGTAGAAAATTCATTTTTTTGGAGGTCATAGAGATGAAATAGGGATTGAACATTGCTAATCCCAAGGGCTTTATCTTTTGTTAAAGTCGATGCTGGCTTCATAAATTTGGTTAACAAATAAGAAACTGGGACAGGATGGCTCTCATGCAGGCCCATAACTGTTTTGGCAAAAAAATTGATTTCAGGTTGCATAATCTCTTTGGAAAAAAAAGGCTTTCAATTCATAGAGATGTAATAGGGGTTGAACATTATTGATATAGAAGGGATTTGTCAAGTTGATGTGAATCTCATAAATTCGGTGAAGAAACAAGGAACTAGGATGAGATGGCTCTCATGCAAGCCCATAATTTCTTTGGCAAAAAACAAATTCAGGTTCCGTGGAGACATTAGTGCAAATTGCAATATTTAATCCCTGCCACCTTCTCGCATGACCCTTAGACATCTCACAACTTGCCTTCTTGATTGTTGTGGTTTTCGTCTCGGTCGGTTGCGATTGTTGTGGTTTTTGTCTCGGTCGGTTGCCATTGAAGACATGATTCTCATGTAATTTGGCGGGAATTATGTGTGATGATGAAATATCGAATTAGGGAGGAAATTCCTCAGTGCATACGGGGAATTTCCATATCCACTCATGTAGGATTAATTGACACATTTTCTTATTGCCAGAGGTTGAAGGGGAGAAAGACTAGGGAAACATTGGTGCAGCTAATAACTCGGGTGAATGACACATATCAAGTATAGATGTGAGTCTGAAGATGAGGAGACACTTATCGTCACAATCATGCTCTGAGAATGATGATCTAATAGAGAATCACATAAAGCCTCATCTCAATTTAGGTTGTCCCACTAAACCGTGAAGCAGAGATGTACAACAAGTCTAGAACAATTTAGAATTTTAGAATCTCGGATTAGTTGTGGTGGTCGTCGTAAAAAAAAACTAACAAAGGCAATGGAACAGGATTTTGGCACGTGACATTTAAATCCAAGGTAAAAATTGATGGCTGAAAAATAATGAAAAAATTGACAACTTCTGATGAAGGGTCATAATGAAGAATATTTTTAGATAAAAGGAACAATCCAAAGGATTTGCAAAGCAAGGTGGCATGCTTAATTTTTTTTGGGCACAAGCATTGAGAGTTCACTCCAATAATTGTTAGGAAGAAACCAAAAGAGAAGGAGATGAACTACAATGGTGGTTAAAAATATGGGATATTGCAGATTTGCTCATAGGTAAACATTTTTTTTTAACATCTCTCATTTTTTTTAATTTATTTATTTACATTTAAGATGGAAAAACCTATCAAATGGAAGTTATCAAATGAAAGTGAAGATAGTCATCACTAAATGAAATGTTCGATGGACATCATCGTCCCACTCTTCAGATTATCCTCCTCATTACACCTCTTCATAGCTTGCATCCCCTCTTCAAATTATGTTCATCCCTTATTCAACATTCAGTATCTTACCCTCAACCTCTAAAGCGTGCATAATGAACACCCCACACACTGGTGCGAAGTAGTTGTGCAATTGAACTACCCGGTCTGGCGTCTTAGGCAACGGATGTGGCTTCTCCATTGAACGGACTACGATTTCCTCCACTTCCTGAAAAAATATGACCTCTAGTGTTTGGAGAGGGTTCCAATTTGCACCCTTTTGCATTTGTGGAAAAGAAGGTAGTTTTGATTTCACAGGACTAAAAATTGACAATTCTAAAGCATTCAATAATTTCACCTTTGAAATCTTAAATACAATATTTTTTTTTAAAGCATCAAGGACGTTGAAGGCAAACACCAACTTCCATTTTCTTTGGCAATGATCATGGTTTGAGTCACACTATCACCAGTAACCAATTTACAACACAAAGCCAATTATATCAACAAAATTAACAATACTACATATATTTAATCTTTGCCTAACTTCTGTTGTGAATGAATGAATAATGCAAATCTTAGTAAAAAACAATTGATAATGTAGATTTTTTTTTTGAATGACACATCACAAGTTCTGTTCTCATCTGCCTGGAGAAAGTCAAGACGGTGGTCTGCATGATTCATAAATAAATTTCAACCCTATTCCAAAATGTTAAAAAAAAACCAAAAGATTGTATTATGTGCTAAGAAATAGAATTAGAATATGCAAAAATTAAAATTATTTGACTCCATTGCTTCTAGAATTCTCTGATTATTTTCTAACTCTGATTATTTTCTAACTCAATTCTACGGCTTCTAGAATTCTCTGATTATTTTCTCACTCAATTCTACGCCTTCTAGAATTCTCCCTATTTTACATCTCTAATCCACGACTTTCAGAATTCTAAAAGTAGTTATGAGGTCTATACACAATAGACGACCATAACATCCAATGCTGGTTGCCATGGTCTGTAAAAGTCTAAACATTGAGATATAAAGCGAATGAGCACAATTTAAAGCCAACTTCACACCGAAAACAAAATCATTATTCCAGTGGTGTTCCTTCCAATTACACATTTTACCGTGCAAACATCACTCTTTTTAATCTAGGTCAAAATCAAAACTTGCATCCTTTTCTTCTTTTTTCTTGAGCTTGGAAATATTACTCTTGCCCAGTTTTGAATTGAAGATGGTGTGGTAAATAGTTGTGTGAATCTACTTGTTGGGATTTGGTGATAAACTTGAATGTGTGAGAAACTTGCAAATCTGATGTAACCTCCATAATCCTAATAATAAGACAATCGATGCCTATGCTTGGTACTAGCCCAAAGTTTGGGTGAACCACGTGAAATCCCTATGTTTATATGTGTGTGATTGTTATTTATCATATAAGAATTTTGTTTTCAATATTGACAATTCTAACAAGTGGTATCACAGCTGGTTATAACTGATTGGAAAAGCATTAAATTATAGAAGAAACCCCAAAAATAAGGTGAATAGATTTCTACATTTCCGCAGATCCCCCTCTCCCTGTCTCCAAGGGTGCAGAAACTTATTACTCAACCTTAACCTCCGTTAAAAATTCCTGAAATTTCCGTTGTTGCAAAAAAGGCACAATGCGTAGATCTTTCACTATTTCAGCGCTCCAACTGAGTCAAGAGGTGGAGACACCCCGATCTCATTTTAAATTCATTAGCATGGTTTAAGGCATGGTACGACTCCTTTCGTAAATCAAAGTTACTACTCATGTTTTGGTAAATATTTGCATGTATTTTATTTTGGAATATTCGCACGTGTTTTTTTTTTTAAATTGGATTTCCTTTTGAGAAACGTGAACAAGTAAGGTGGAGAGGTATAAAATAGATTATTATATTTGGAATATAAAGTGAATTAAAAGGTTAAAGAGTGGATAGTTAAAAGGTTAAAGAGGGGATATGAAAGGTATATAAGTTTTTTTTATTTTTAAATATTTTGGGGTTATTATTTAACCTTGTTTACTAAGATTCACATTTAACTTTATTTATTATCCGTCCACATTTAAAAAGTATTTTTATAAGGAGTGGATATTCAGAGATTTTTTGTGTTAATGGATAAGATGCAGAGTTCGAAGTTTGAAGTTGAAAAGTCCAGCGGTAAAAACAACTTTGAGCTTTGGAAGCTTAAGATACGGGATTTACTGGTGCAACAAGAGTTGCAAAAAGCATTGGCAGACAAGTCAAAGAAACCAACAGCCATGACATAATGGGAATGGGAAGATCTAGATGTGAAAGCTCTTAGTACCATTCGTTTATGTCTGGCGGATGAGGTTCTGTTTAATATCGTAGGAGAGGATACAACATCATGCTTATGGAGCAAGTTGGAAAGTTTATACATGACGAAATCCTTGACGAGCTGAGTCTACTTGAAGAGAGAGTTGTACAATTTGCGGATGAAAAAAGGTACAAAAGTCGTTGACCATTTAAATACTTTCAATACCCTTATAGTTCAATTGACTAATATGGAAGTTAAATTTGAAGATGAGGATAAGGCTATTACACTATTGTGTTCGTTGCCTGAGTCTTGGGATAATCTGGTCACCTCTATTAGCTTTAGCTCAACATATGTTTTAGATTATGACTCTATTGTGGGAGCTTTGTTGGCTGAGGAGATGAGAAGAAAATCTAGTAAAGAAACCTCAACTTCAGAGGCGATGCTCGTCAGAGGTCGAACTATAGAGAAAAATAAGAGAAGTTTTTCTCGATCTAAGTCAAGACACATAAAGGGTAAAGCAAAATGTTGGTACTGTGGCAAAACAGGCATCTCAAGAATGATTGTTGGAAGAGAAATGAGTCTGAAGAAAACTCTACGAAGGAAGCAAATTTGACTGTAACAAATTCAAGTATGATTGACCAAGTTTTATCCGTTTCTAGTAATTTACAATATCAAGAAGAATGGCAATTAGATTCAGGTGCCTCCCACCACATGTGTTCACATAGAAATTGGTTCATTTCTTACCAATCTGTTAATGAGGGTGCAATGTTTATGGGAAATGGTATTCAATGTAAAACTGTTGGGGTTGGCAGTATTAGAATATCAACGATATGTTTCTCTATGGAGGTCCAATTCATTCGAATCTGGATGGATCGAATTTCTGCAAATAGATGAAGTATTCATATTTCCTATATATCGAGTTCACATGCCAAGACAACGTGGCAAGTCCCTGCCTACAGTGTCAAGTTTCTTTGTGATAGGTTTTAGTCTCAAAGTTCAGTTCCTGAAACACGTCGAATTTTATATTTTTATCGAGAAATTTCCAGGAGTACAGATCGATGTTTTTTTCCTATAATAGAGATTCTTTTGTTTTTCAGTCCTTCCAATCAAATCCTCCAAAATCAAGGTCTTGAATTTTAGTCGGAAGCATTTGAAATGGAGGTTTTGAATTTAAGTCTGAGCTTTAACATTACCAGTTTTTGCATCAAAAAATCTTAAGGATGGGAATAAATGGCTCTTGAAACAATAAAATAAAGCTTCTTGACAAATTTGCTTAAGTGATTTGATTTGTACGAGTTTGAATTTATGAAAAAAACAATGATTTACAAATTTGCTTATTATGTTAGTTGGCCTTTTAAAATGGCTTCCAGCTATAACTTTATTCACCGCATCTCTTCAATGATACAAAATTCAATGTCACCAAAGTCACGTTATCTATGACAACTATTGATTGTCTTTTTGCAGGTGCCCTTTATGCAAAGTCAATTTTTAATACTTAGGTTTCAACCTATCTTCAATTTTTTTGAGAGACAACAGTGCAGGCGCATTTGCTGAAGAAAATCGGTCCATGCATTGCACTCCATGACAAATCTTAGCTCGTTTTCCATGCGTCCTTACATATGCCATGCATCGTTACATATATATGTGTTATCATGCTATAGAGAGAGCATACATTTAGTGCCATGTAGTGACCATTGAAAGTCTTACATGTCCATACAAATGACAACTTAATCACACATATCATAAGTTTTTTAACCCATTCTTCACATACACCCCAGTCTTCTTCCTAAAACAATTTTTGCAATGTTTATCCTGCGATTTGGTATGTGTGGGGATTGTCTAAAACAAGTCTATCTACCGAAAGAGGTGGTTTTTTCATCCATTGATAGAGAAGAAGTACCAATATATTTAGTGGACCCAGTCGAAGAACCAACAAACCAAGTTTACCGATTATCACAGAATGGACCCAGACGAAGAACCGACAAACCAAGTTTACCCATCAACACAGGCTCAACACAAGCAAGGTTTGAAATTTACTTAATTATTACTTGACACAATTATGAATTCATGAGTGGAGGATTGAATTTACCCCAACCCAAGTGCAATTCATTTCTCCGAGACCAACAACTAAGGCAACAGATCTCATTTTTAAATTATATATGCTATAAGGAATTTTCCAATTACACTGTCATTATAATGGAAACTTCAATTCATAAAATTAGTGCTTGATTGTGGGAGAAACACGCACCACACCGACACTCATTATCCATTCACGCAGTGGTTGAAAAAGGTGTTTGTTGGATTAGGGGCAGCGCTACCACCAGTCTCATTATACCTGCAAAGCACTCAGCTGGGGAGAGAAATAGCAGGCTTGGCACACATTGAACAGGATCAAGTTGGATCGAAAGAAAAAAAAAATGGTTAGTCATTGGTGCTACTATCTAGAATCACTTTTGCACTATAAAATATACATGAACAAATAAGGTATACATTTGATTGACCATGACAAATGATCAGTACTTACAATATAAATAGCGATAGATAGATCGCGCTTCTCACTATTCTTCCCTAGAAAGAGTTCTAGTAATAGCTATCGCACCCAATACTGTGTACACTTCCTCAAAGAGTCACACTAAGTATGTGTGCTTCCTCAAACCGTTACAATAACAAAAAAAAAAACCAGGAGATCAAGATAGTAGCTCAGGAAGACAATAGCCTAGGACGATTGCTAGTAGGATATGCAACTTCTTGAATTTGTATGGTAGTCCACACACACAACCTTCCATTTTAATTTTGTTGATTTGTAAGCTTTTGTGCCAAAGCTGTGAGGAAGAGGTAGTTGGTGAAATAATTTGCTATGACGAGTATAAGTGAGTATAAGAAATGTGCATGCAGGTTGTCACACTACCTGCAATTTTGCTATGAGTTTTCGTTGCCATAGCATCGACTACACTAAGCATTCACTACAGTGTCAGAGCCAAGAGCGCAACTCTCTCCACATCACCTCACATTCACAGTTTTCCAGAAAATGTTCAGCCACTTATTTATTTCTAACCATCATCTCAACGGGTAGATGTCAATTTTTATTTTTTTTAAATTAATAAAAATAAAGAAATTCAAATTGTAATGTAAGAAAACAACTCTGGAAAATAAAGAAATTCAAAGTGTAATGTAAAACTTTGGAAAACAACTCAAAATTGTTTTGGTAGCCATCAACTTGGCAATAACGGGTTGGTTTCACTAACCAATTAGATGTCAAAAAAATGTTTTTAAACAATTAAGAAAAACAAAGAAATTAAATATGTAATGTAAAACTTTGGAAAAAAGCTCAAAAGTTTTTGGTACACGGTGAATTAATAGATAGTCAACAACACGATATCGATCACTATATACCATGTTGACGATAGGTATACTAATGGAAATTTAACCATGAGACATGTGGTAATCTATTTCCCATAAACCCCTCTCACCTAATAGTGGTCCTCTTTTTCTCTTAACAAATCAACTTATCCACAATTTCATTTATATTACTTTGGCTTTTGTATTTTAAATCACTACAAAACACTCTTAACAAATCAACCCCATCTGCAATTTCATTTATATCACTATGAGTTTTGTATTCTAAATCGTTAAAAAAAAATTACTAATATTTACATTAAGTATATTTTAAAATTCACCCACATAAGTAATATTCAAAACAATAAAAAATCATTATAATTTAATTAAATATATTTAAAAAATTATATATATATAACGGTACTATAAAACTATTATAAACAACAATGTATTTGATTTATGCCTATATATCAACGGTACTATAAAACTATTATAAACAACAATGTATTTGATTTATGCCTATTTGAACATGTAGTGTTCTATTTATCCCCGACCATAAATCCCCATATAAGTATTCACACTAAGATCTTCTAGTGTCTACTACACTCTAGTTAAAAAAAAGTGGAGATCTTCTAGTGTCTCATTCACTCTGGTTGAAAAAAAGCTGAGATGCATGTTGAAATTTTTATGTTCCTCTATGACTGTCCCCGTTGTAAGACAACCTAATATTGAACCCGTTTTATCAGACCAAACCCATATCGCTTTAAATCTCTTCGACACTATACTTAAAACAACCATGACTCGGGTAGAACTTGAACGTTCATGGGTTGCAATCGAACGAGATATAAACATCCAGGAATAGTTGGAAGCTAGACATCGACAACCTAGAAATCAACCCTAGCTTCCTTTCCCGAAGATATACTCTCCTCCCTTTTTACACCTTACTAACTTTCGGATGCCTAGACACTGTACTTTTTAAATCCTTAAGTACAGACTCTGGAACAACAAGACATATGTATGTAAGACCTAGATAGGCATGTGTACCCCTCGTTTATTGGGTCACCTATGAAAAGTATAGACATGGATTTAGGCAGAGTGAATATGTTGGGGGAGGGGGGCATGTATGTTGGGTTAACCTTGACTCAGTAAAAGAGTTAATGAGTTAAATCCGGTTTTTAAGTCAAAACACGTGGTTTTTCGGTTCCATGTTTTTTCGGTAGCCCGTGGTACTGTGTCCATGGATTGCATGTAATGAAGCCTATACAATATTTGGTGAAATCCATTGTAAGTGAAATCCATTGTAAATGGGTCTGGATGTAAGAGGTGAAGGTTTATTTGGACGGCTTGGCCGAATTTGATCAAGATAATGCTCATGTTAAGGTGGAGCACTAGGACTCCATTTTGAAGTCCCCAGAGGTGAGCGACAAAGGTTCACTTGGGTTGGTTTGGCCGTATTTGGTCAAAGTTGTTCAAATGCAAAGTTAGAGGTGGAGAAATGTGTCCAAGTTAGAAAGGTGGGTCTGTAGAAAGGCTGATGCGTTGGTAGGTCAATCAAGTGTTTGAGAATATATGATGAAGGTAGGTTCATATCCATAGAACTTGGAAAGTATTGCAAGGAAGTTAGGATCGAATAGGCATGTTCAGTAATGCCAAGTTGTAACAATAGTCATGGACATAATCAATTGCATTATCTTGTAACTCGATCACCATTGTTTGCAAAAGACTGGAAGACTCTGGAAGAGGTATGAACATGTCATCTAGTGATTAGTCAAATGTGAAATTATTTGGTTGTGATGCTTATCAACATTCTATGTAAGACTCAGATCAAACAAGTATATATTTGATATGGTGATGATGTTAAGGGATGCAGAATGTGGGATCCTACTACCCACAAAATCATCATGGACAGAGATGGAGTGTTTGATGAATATCCTTTTATAAAATCAAACATAGTAAAAGATGAAAGGTTCAAAGCATGACTGGTAGAAGAAGGGTATTTGGAAGGTATTGATTTCCATGAAAGTTTCTCACCATTTGTTAAAAACTTGTTTCTATTCATGTAGTGTTATCACTAGTTGTGTTACTTGATCTTGAATTAGTACAACTAGATGTTAAAACTGTTTTACATGGAATTTTTTGGAAAAGGGGATGTATATGGAACAACCAGAAAGGTTAGCTCAAAATCACAATAAAAGATTTGTTTGCAAACTCATGAATCATTGTATGGCTTGAATCATGCCAGACAAATGATACAAGATGTTTGATTCCTTCATGATGAGCCAAAGTTTACAAGAAGTGATTATAACCATTATGTTTATGGTATATTTATTATCTTGGTGTTAAATGTTATGCTTGTAGCAAGCACAAAAGAAGTTTGAGATCAACAGGTTGGATGAGTTGGTTAGGACATTTGTTATGAAGGATCTCGGAGTAGCAAAATAAATCTTGGGCATGGAAATACACAAAGACAGGAAATATGGTGAGCTTGGTTATCACAACAAAAGTATGTGGTGAAGATACTCAGAAAATTTGGTATGAATAATGTGAAACTGGTAAAATCTCTTTGACTTTCCATTGTAAGTTTTCTTCAAGTTTAAGTCCTAACTGTTGAATAAGAAAATAGTTATATGTCTCAGGTATTATATGTTAGTAGGAAGTTTGATGATTGCGATGGGAAATGGTCACCATTTCACATGCAGTTGGTGTTGTCAGTAGACACATGGAAAAACTAGCTGAAGAGCATGGAAATGGGTGCTTCAATCACAGAAGCACAAGTATTACCTATAGTGGTTGCAGTGATTTAGTCTGTGGTTATGATTCATGAGATTTGGACAAGAGGAGACCTACCTTAGGTTATGTCATGCAAGAATGTAAAGATCTATTGGGTAAGTTTGGACAAGTATAGGATAAGGTGTCCTGTGGTGGTCAAAGCGTTGTGCATTTGACTAACAGTCGAACGTATCAAAATGGGACAAGTGCATTGGTTTATAAGACATGTTACTGATGGAGGAAGAATGGTCCATACTGGAGTGAATCGTGCATGCATGCTCGTGTAACAATATTGTTAGAGAAGTTGTGGAGCTGTGATGGTGTTTGGATTCAAAAATAAAGTGTCTAACTGGTGGACCATATTGTAATCAGTTTGTCTAACTGTTTGATAGATGCTATATATATGAGCATACCCATAGAGGTGAAGTGAGCAATGAACAATGTAACAGTATGTGGGAAGAGAGAAGAGGATGGTTGGATGCTTGTGATTGGCTATTGTAATTCTTCTTTGAATAATAAGAATACCGATTTTCATTTCTCCCTAGTTTTTCCTGTATTGGGTTTCCACTTAATCAGAGAAGAGGAGAGAATAACTTTCTGCCATTTTGATCATCCTACTCTGGATATTGTGAATTGCGGAGAGACTAAGACCTCTACCAGGTAATCTGCATGCAAAATTCACATATTATTAAAAAAAAAATAAGATTCTATTCATTTCCTTCTCTTTCCTTTTATTTACATTATTAATTATGTAGTTTTGTAGCATTTGCATATTAATTCTGTAATTTTGTAAGCTACTTCCCTAGTTATTGGACTCTAATAATGCCAATCCAATTCTGTAACCTGTTAAAAAAATTACAGAACTTATTTGGTGTATCAAATTTGGGGTGGATAACAGTGAATAAGGATGGATTTGCGTCAACCCAGGGCTACCTGTGAACTACACTACTTTGCAATGCCATAACGAGCTTAAAAGTTCAAATTAGCCAGCGTGAACGAATGGGTGGATTGCTATGGCTACCTTCATCTAAACAACACCACCTTGCAATGCATAACGAGCTAATGCAATGCATAAGTTCAAATTAGCATGGACTATTGACTTTTATGGTAAACCAAAATCATACCATGATTCGTTTTTGCTAATACATGGCGCTGGTTAGCTTGTTGCTATTAAAGACGCCGGTGAGACATTTCAATTTAAAAAACATTATATTTCATCGTGAGAATTTAATTGACATAGGTACAAACATACCCACTGAATGGTCTGTATATTTTTTTTTTTCAAGAAATTGGATAATTTGTTGGATTTGCAATGAAAAAGTTTGTGGTATCCAAAAAATTTAATGAATCATAGATAAAAATATTTTTTTATTAATAAATAATAAAATTTAATATTTAATTTATAAAAGTTTAGATTATGTTTTTTACCCTTAAGTATCGATTAAAATAATATTTAAAAATAAAAAAACAATAATCCCTTTTGGGTACTAATAATGTTATTATTTTTTCTTATGGTCATATAGAACAACGGGATAAAAATGCATTGTAAAGTAGTATACTGATTCTTTTGAAAATGCATTGTAAAGTAGTATACTGATTCCTTTGAAAATTTTGGTTTTGTAGGACTAAAATTAGAAAACATTAGGTTAATTTTGTATGGAAGTACTAAAATTAAAAAGTATTGTGCACCAAATAAGTAGGCGAAACTACAGGACAATAAAATTGGTTAATATGCCATGTGACAATGTAAAAATATCAAAATGTTGTGGAGGTTTGTAAGGGAAAACAACAAAATTATTAAGACGGCGACGACTAAAATCCAAGCGGTTTTAGATACCCTCAAAATTGGGCCAAAACATTCCAGACACTAATAAAAAGACCTTTCGGCCAAAAATAGAGGAAGACATATCTGTGGTGTTTAATTCGAGGTGAAGCAACCAAACTCCAAGAAGTTCGCGGACCTCAAACACACATTACATTCCATCACATTACATTATATGATTGTGGTTGGGCTATAGTACCAGATAAGTAGGGGAAACTACAGGACAATAAAATTGATTAAGATGCCATGTGGCAATGTAAAAATATCAAAATGTTGTGGAAGTTTGTAAGGGAAAACAACAAAATTATTAAGACGACGACGGCTAAAATCCAAGCGGTTTTAGATACCCTCAAAATTGGGCGAAAACATTCCAAACACTAATAAAAAGACCTTTCGGCCAAAAATAGAGGAAGACATATCCGTGGTGTTTAATTCGAGGCGATCCAACCAAACTCCAAGAAGTTCGCGGACCTCAAACACACATTACATTCCATCACATTACATTATCTGATTGTGGTTGGGCTATATTCCTTCTCCCCATCGGCGACTTCAATATATTAAAGAAAAATGCATCGTATTCCTTGAAAACCTGCAATGGAAGTATCTCTCCACAAACATGACTTTAATAAGAAAAATGCATTTTATTCCTTGAAAACCTGAAATGGAAGTAACTCTCCACAAACATGACTTTAATGAAACACGACATCATTTGCCCCCAAGATTCGAACATGTGACCACTGCCCTTGCAATATGTGGCGAACGATACATGGATGGGTATTTATGACTTCAATCCAAACCAGGCCACTAGTTGAGAAGGATTCACAATACCAGGGAGGTGGACGTCGCCAGTTCGGAAAAAATCCGCGAGTGTTTAATACAGCCTCTCCTTCTCTCTTCTGCTTTCAGATTCATCCTGATTTAGACAGGCAGAATTAGGCTTGGATTTATTGTTATTTTCATGGCGGCATTTGGGGTTCGAATCCTGCGGCGGCCATGATCTCCCCAACAATGTTCGGCGGGTGAGATACTCGTTGGCCAGAAAGCAGGCCAACCGCCAATTGACCGCCTTTTTTCGTTCATCGACCGCACGGGCCGCAAACTGGAGCCTCTGGTGAAGGTTTTGTGTAATAGGTTATCATCGGTCTGGGGATCTAGTCCCGGCCGGGGAAATCGTCCTCCTTTACTTTCATGGGGTTGTGGTTGTTTATGCAGAGAGGAGGATGTGGAGTTAGGGTTTGTGCCGTTGCTGTCGTTGTTATTGCGCTTTCTCGTTTCCGTTTCCTTCCTCATCTTCATAGACGCTTCCAGAGTGAAATCTTTATATCAGGGTCGAGGCTGGAGAATGGAGGGGGATTCGAATGCATGAGATTGTCGCAAGCATATGATGGTTGGATCTAGTTCTGTGGAACCCTAAATCTTTCTTATGGGGAAAAGGAGAATGATAATCTAACAGGTAGTGGGGAAATCAGAGAATAAGGTGTATACTTATTGACAATGGGCAGATTTAATAGGGGTTTAGTGCTTAATAAGTTTTTTATGGACAGGATTAAATATGGCTGGAATATTCTTAGTAGTCACACAAAATAAATGGCTGTGATTTCAATCATTAACTTCCCAGCTATTATAAAGACATCCGTTTATGTGTTTACTTTTTTACATTTCCCTAATCATATTTAAAAATTACTTTGACAGCTAAGTGATTGCCACCTAAGTAAATAACAGAAATTAAAATATTAACACCAGATAAATCAAGCTCACTTTATTTGTTAATCAATAATAAAATTCAATATATTCTTTTAAAGATTCTTTTCATCTTATCAACCTTTCAACATTGATCAGCCACAATTATATGGCTGTGCTAGTGATAGTATCACTGACCTCTAAGCATAAATGACATATGTCATCATGAGTCATCTCTAATGTGTGGTAACATATTTGAAGCCTTGAAATTGATCCATGTGTAACATGTTTGAAGCCTCATAATTGATTGATTCACGTGTTTTTTTATAATTAAAAATAAATAAATTTGATTCCCTACGACATCATCCCTCGTGTAATTTGTTTATCAAAATTTTATCCAGTTTCCATATTATTCTTTTTTCCATGATGCTTCCCATTGTATTGTATATGATTGCACATATTTTATGTTTCAGAATTTATGTATAATTTTGTGTGCAAATAGAAGGCCTTTAAAATGAAGAAAGTAAGGTATTAAAATGAAAAGATTTCATAACAGAAGATATTTTTTTGAATGTGTATGAGTTCATTAATTGAGTGGGAATTTTTTTTAGTATTATGATATTGGTTAGGTATTTTCTAAATATTTTATTTTTTTAATTCTTTTATTAGAATGTGGTGAAATATATTTTTTTTTGTTTAAATTGTATTTTTAATGTATAAATGAATTCAACATTTTGAAAATTATTTGAGGCACTTGAACTCTACAGATTCAATCACTAAAATATGGAATTCCAACAATTTTTGGTCAGATTTCCATAAAAATTGATCAGAAAATATACCCTTAAAAACTCCAAAAAATGGAACATTTAGACTACCCTTATTGTTTATTCATGGTTGAAGCTACTTGATTTGTCTTAAAAATAAAGTTACAATGATTTATGAGTAGTTGTATGTTTAACTCAAACTGATAATTTATTATTCACAAAGCACTGAAAATAATCATTTTAAATTATTTGATTTAAATTTTTTGATGATGAACTATGGATTTAACTCATAACATGTGAAATTTCGAGTTTGTTAAGCATGATTTTTAGCATGTTTTTTATGAGTTTTATTCAAAATTCAGTTAGAAATTTAAAAGTATAATTGGAATTGCAGATTTTAATGGTTGAGATTATATATCTTATTGTCATGGATTTTTTGAGTTTTTGAATTGATTATATATTCAAAGATGTCATTTAAACAAATATAAATGTCAATTTCACCAACAATTACTTTACCAAAATAATTATATAAAAAAAAAAAAATATGATATCTCAAAAATTATGTTGGATTTCATTTAAAAAAAATTACCAATTTTTTTTAAATTCCCACATATTTGAAGAAATAAGATTATCTTATAAAATTTCCTACAATCAAACAAGATTCTCTTATCTAATTATAGTTTCCACCTCCCGATGTGATAACCATTACCCCAAATTCATATAATCATCCTCCATTCAACAAGATCTTTGACACATAGAGTTAAACCACCATATATCTATAACTTAACTCGGGATTTATCATGAGTCCAAAGTGATCAAATTCTTTGAAGTGAAAAAGTAAACAGGTTAAAGAAAGCTTTTAAAAATGCTAGAAAATTATGAACATAAGATTTTCAATTGATAACCATACTATTGAAATTTATGGTCAAAAGATCATTAAATGTGCTCATTATCAATAAGTATATACCTTTCTGTATAATTAAAAAACTTATCAAAATAATAAATTGTATTTAACACTTAATTAGGTTCTAAGACATTTTCTCTATAAGGAATTGAAAACTATATCAATAAAAAAACTTATTAAAATGATGAATTGTATTTAACACTTAATTTTGTGTAAGGCATTTTCTCTATAAAAGCATATGTGAATTGAAAACTATATCCATTAGAAAACTTATTAAAATGATGAATTATATTTAACACTTAATTAGGTTGTAAGTCATTTTCTCTCATAGAAGCATATGTGAATTGAACACTATATCCATCACATTTATTTAAAGAGCATTGAGCTGGTTGCAACTCAACTACCATCTGTCAAAACACAAACCATCGTCTGTCACTTCTCTGCAAGTTCTTGCAAACTACCATTGCCCTCATCCACCTATATGCAAGTTCTTGCAAACTAACATTGCCATCGTCCACCTATCCTCTTACCATCAGATCTATTCAAGGACCATTGAGATGATTGCAACCATGTTCTTGCAAGCTACCATTTTCCTCGTCCACCTATCTTCTTACCATTTGCAAGACAAATGGTTTCAAGATTTGGTTTGTAGCAGCTTTCTTACCAGTACAATGACTGTAGATTTTCCCTTTACATAGGTTAAATATGGTATTCTTATGTTTACACTTGCAGTGATATGCTATTGATGAATGTGACTAACGTGTTCACCATTCAAGCCTCAACCAATATGGTATTCTTATGTTTACACTTGCAGTGATATGCTATTGATCAATGTGACTAACATGTTCACCATTCAAGCCTCAACCAAGCTCGCTAATGATAATAGAAAATACATTTTTTTGGAGGTCAAAGAGATGAAATAGTGATTGAACATTGCTAATCCCAAGGGCTTTATCTTTTGCTAAAGTCAATGTTGGCTTCATAAATTTGGTTAACAAATAAGAAACCGAGACAGGATGGCTCTCAGGTACTCTGCTTCCCCCTTAGCCCCCCGAGCCGCAAATGGGCCACACAAGAACCAGAGATAGACTAGCATCTCAGCTCGCCTCCACGGCTGAGCTACCACTCCAAACACAACTGAGATAAACCCAACTCCTCACAAGCAACCCATCAAGCCATAACTCGGCAGCGTAACGTTACGCTAACCATTTTTTTTCCCTCCTTCTTTTTCTTCCATCCTTTCCTCTCCTTTTATAGAATTTTGAGACTGACCTAATTCATAAATCAGGCCCATAACTGTTTTGGCAAAAAAATTGATTTCAGGTTGCATAATCTCTTTGGAAAAAAATGCTTTCAAGTCATAGAGATGTAATAGGGGTTGAACATTATTGATATAGAGGGGCTTTGTCAAGTTGATGTGAATCTCATAAATTCGGTGAAGAAACAAGGAACTAGGATGAGATGGCTCTCATGCAAGCCCATAATTTCTTTGGCAAAAAACAGATTCAGGTTCCGTGGAGACATTAGTGCACATTGCACTATTTAATCCCTGCCACCTTCTTGCATGACCCTTAGAGATCTCACAACTCGCCTTCTTGATTGTTGTGGTTTTCGTCTCGGTTGGTTGTGATTGTTGTGGTTTTTGTGGTTTTCGTCTCGGTCGGTTGCCATTGAAGACATGATTCTCATGTAATTTGGCGGGAATTATGTGTGATGATGAAATATCGAATTAGGGAGGAAATTCCTCAGTGCATACCGGGAATTTCCATATCCACGCATGTAGGATTAATTGACACATTTTCTTATTGACAGAGATTGAAGGGGCGAAAGACCAGGGAAACATTTATACATATCA
>JZKD02S0993821.1:0-13566 GCA_000966675.3 Picea glauca
ATTGATGCTACCGGGTAAATGGTATATTTTGTGCTCAAGTCCATTACCTGTAAATACCTCTCTAGCTAGGAGGGAGTGTTAATATTATGGTAGTTGCAGGAGGTATTTACCCCCATATGTGAACCTGATGAGAATAGAAGACTCTGGAAAGCAAGATAAACCCTAATGAGTTGGATAATAACCCTAGAAGCCTTGTAGGCTCAAGACGAAAATTTATATTAGGCCATTAGCCTCCAAGAGAAGAAGTCAGCCAGAATTAATAATAATATACTGAACAGACACATACCCATAAGGAGAAGTTGGCCCCAACAAATTGGCAAGATTACTATAAATACATGGCGCCAGTTCTCATTTGACAGCATCTCAAAATTGCAGCTATGCAGTTTGGTGCGCACTACAGTTGTAGTTTGGTGTGCAGGTTTGGAGGGAGAGCTGGTGTAGCTACAACAGCAACAAGTTCTCAGTTTTGTCTTGAATAACTCTTGGCTATGGTTTGGGACTACCTGATCATCTTTTGTGATGAGCTATCCTTGGGGATTGATTCTCTACTTCTTGTTTTTCTATCTAGCCTATGGTTTGCTTCTGGAGGAATTCTCATGTCAAGGTTATGGTGCTCGGAGGGAGGCTTTGGCCTGTGGTTGGGTGACGAAGGTATCGTCAATGGTAAAATGAGCACACCATCTTCTATATTCTAACACTTTTAACTCTTCTAACCTATTCCAAAGATTATTCATGGGCATGGTGTCAAATTGTTTTCGAAAGTTAATGAAACAACATAGTAGATTGGTTTTATTATTCTGAGACTCCTCCAAAATGATCATAAGCATGGAAAGGTGGTCATAATTGAATGATAGCTCTTGAATTTGACCAGGCTTTTAGTTCTTTTTTCATGACTTTTTATCAATACACTAATATTTTTAACCAAAATAATTTCTTATAACTTGTCTAAAATGGGGCTAATCATAATGGTCCTATAGTTAGAGGGATTTTTTTTATGTCCACTTTTAAAATTAGGTACGATGAGCCTTTGAGTCATGGGTTTAGGGAAGCCTGTATTCACTGCTAAATTGAAGAGATTTTGGACTTGAAAGTACCAAATTTATTATTGTGCCAAGAGGCACTTTCTATAGCCCAATATGAGGGAGATATGTAATTTATTTTGTGATCAACATGGATTTGAAATGTAGCATTAAAATAATNCGTAACACCACCGTTCAAGCACTCTTTACTCACCTCCACTGTTGAATCACCACCATTCCCCATTTTTTACTCTCTTCTGTTGCTAAAACTCCATTATCAAACAACTCTTCATCATTTTTCCCAATGTTGAAACACCACTGTTTAGCACTTTTCATTCTTCTAAAAAAAATTCCAGTCCGCCATTTCATCACCATTTTCATCGACGAAACAACTTCATCCAGCAATTGTTTCGCCTTTCCCTTTCTGTTGCTGAAACACCATTACAACAACTTTTCACTATTTCCCGATGTTGAAACACCATTTCTCAGCACTATCGACTTTTTCCCCGATGCTGAAACACCATTGTTCAACACTTTTTCTTCCCACTCCCAAAACACTACAGTCCACCATTTCCTCACCATACTTCATCCACGAAACAACTCCGTCCAGCAATTGTTTCGCCTTTTCCCGTTGCTGAAACACCATTGACAACAACCCTTCATCATTTTTCGCGTTGCTGAAATGCCATTGACAACAACCCTTCATTATTTTTCTTTTCGATGCTAAAACACCACCGTTCAACACGTTTGACTTTTCCCTGATACTGAAACACCATTCATCAGTAGTTCTTCATCTATTGTTTCGTTCTTCTCTGTTGCTGAAACACCAGTCTTTCACCATCGTCCGTCAGCAAGATTTTACGCCCTCAGATCATAGTTCCACCCTCTAAACAACAAATCCTCGTCACAATTCAAAAGTCGCCGCCACAACAGGACTACCACTGACAGACATCATATATTGTTTGCAGAACAAATCAAACGGTAAGGTGAGGTATGTAAATTTTATGTAATTCAGTTAGACTATAGTTAATGAGAAATATTCCAAGTCATTATGACCATTCAAGTGCCATTATTACTAATCGCACTTGACGGGAGGGGAAGTACAGATCAAATTTGTGATACCATCATTACACCCAATTTCACCGCCGTCACCCCTAATTCACCACCCTTTCGCCCATTTAACCATTATTCCTGCATAATGTTGCTCGGAAAACTCACTCTACAAAAGTTGATACACAAACTCTCGATGATGTATCTTACCAAGCCAGTAGCCATGGGAGGATTTATCGTACGAAATGAGCCCGCCACCACGGCGCTGCTGGAACACTACCCAGCAGCACATGAAATCTTCTGGCAGGCAGGGTGGCTCAACAAACAAAAAGTCCTACAGTTTGCCCGAAATCTTCAGGAGGACTATTTTGTCGTTGAAGGGGTGCGAATATCAGTAACAGAGGTAGACATAGCATAGATCTCAGGCCTCGCCATGAACGACACTCATATGTTCAACAGAAAACATATCATCGGGACTGTTCAACAGAACTTCTTCCTTCCCAAGGAATGCATTGAACTGAAAGGAAGGGGTGTTCAGCTGAGCTCATTTCCATCACCATGGCCAGAAGTCGCCAGATTTATCAAGCATTACTTGACCTACGAAGGACGATATCAGGTAGTGTATCAGCATGACTTCCTCTTACTTTCTCATTTAAGGCATCACAGACAGTTCAATGTTCCCTATTATTTGCTGGGCTGTTTGAAGAATATGGCACATTACTGTCGAAAGGAAAAAGATCCAACCCTGTCACTTACCCACCACCGTCTTGTTCAATTACTCATCAACAGGGGTTTTGAAAAACAAAACTGTCCACTAAATAACTCTCCCGTAAACCCTCAACCAGCTGCTGAAATTCCCCAGGAGCAGCAGCAACAAACCCCCCCAGATGTCCCCGAAGTACCCCATAGCCCGCCCACACAACCAACCATTCCTCCTACCATACCAGAACCACCGCATACCGCACCATAGTCTTCCACTCCTGCCCTTCATATTCTTAGTGATGACTCAGAAACAGACATTGTTGCCTACCCTATCATTCAGGAGAGACCTTCATGAAAACGAAAACAGATTTCCCTTTTTCCACCCTTCTTGCGCAAAAAGCGAAAAAGAGCCTCAATAAGGCCACCCTTTATGACCACTACCCTAGACACCCCACCAATTCGACTAACACCCCGTCCACCTCCAACCTTTTCAATCTCGGGATCTTTTCCTATTCCAACCTAAGTGGCTGAAACACAAGAACTAGCCGCTGACATTTCCATTGAGTTACAGGAACCAGATGCCCAGACAACATTTTTTTCAAATAAAGTAGCTGAAACACAACTAGCTACCCATCCAGTGGTTGAAACACAAGAACCAGCCACTGACATTGAAATTGAATTACAGGAATCTAAGACCCCGGATGCTGCAACACCACTCTCCTCAAGCAAAGTATCTGAAAAACTAGCTACCCATTCAGTGGTTGAAACACAAGCACCAGCCACTGACACTGACATTGACATGGAGATTCAGGAATCAGAGGTTGAGGGTGTTGAAACACTACTCTCCTTACACCAGGAGACTGAAACACAAGCATCAATTGCCATACCTGTAGCTGCTCCACAAGAACCAGCTCATGAGGATATGACTGCCACACAAGAACCAGTCACCTCTCAATCCAAAAAAACAATGGCCAATGTCTTGGAAGAAACCAACTTTTTAAAGTCTCAATTGGAAGCATATCAACAAGAATTAGTCAGGGCAAGGGAGGCATATGAAAAAGAAATAAATCTATACACCTTAGCCCGAACAACAAACTTGTCATAGGAGACCTCAGAGAGCATGTGCAAAGAATACATGTGTTGCCAATGTGGCGATGTTTACCATCAGGCAGGCTATAAGGTGATTCAAGTTTAAGTGTCGGGGGCAGCCCCTACTCCTTCACCTTTTGAAGTCAAGGAAAAACCTGCTGTAACACAAGAACCAGCAGGCCCTAGCAAGCTCAAGACTGAACCTGCTGCAACACAAGAACCAGCAGGCTCTCCTAGGCCAAAGACTGAACCCTGCATCGCCACAAGAGAAGCCCCTACTGTTGTCAACAAGGCTGTGCAAACAATGCCCATGGAGGAATTTGCACCTCCTAATCATACCAATCCCTCCACTTCCAGGGAAAAATCTACTCAAACCATGCCTAATACCACCACTTCCAATGCTGAAACACAGACCCAGCTGTGGGATGAGCATGTAGAAATACAAAAGTGGAAGAATGAGTATGCTGAAACATAGGCCAAAAACCTGCAAGTGCACAAACAGATCTGGATAAATCAAACTTTCTCAAATTGGGAAGCATTGGACCAGACATGCCAGGTAGTTCGTGAGCTTAAGAATAAAAACAAAGACTTGAAAGACAAATTGGTCCTGGCATTTGATTTGATGCAGAAGCTATTGGCCACAAGGAATCCATCTTGCAATTACTTCTTATTCCTGATGGAGAGACTCATATAGTTTCAGATTAAGTCTATTATAGAAGGAAAACCCCATGAAGTCATCCAATCAGCATATTTTATCAAAACTTTTGTAGCTGCCTCTACCATGGATCAACACCTCCTCTGTGAGGCATACTTCCATAATGAGGCTATTCCAGAAAATAGGTTGTTGAACATAAATCCTCTTGTTGGGGATGTTCAACTGCGAGCATTTAATTCCTTTCTCCTCAATCAAATCATTTGGCAAGGTGACTTTTCGGCTGCCAAGAACAATGAGGATAATCGCCTCCTCTGGATTAGACCAGAACCACAAAGGGCATCTACCTTCATCTCACAGTATTATGAGTTCTTAAAACAACCAGGGGTGACTGAACATGTTCAACAGCTACAATCAGAAGTGCTTCAGGATTGTGAACGCATCATCACTTCCATAGAGATTCCTGCCCTCCAGGACAATAACCTGTTTTGGCAGCAATCCACAGAGAAGAGACAACAACACAAACCTTTTGGTCCTGCCAACCTAGAAGTGGCAATTTCTTGGGTACCCAGCTACATCCAGTGTGTTAGACGTTGTGCTGAAAACTAGATAGGGTACCGGTTTTACTTTCCCATTCTCTGGTTGCCAATAGAAAGGTATCAAGTTAGTTATAAGATGCCTAAGAAGGAAGAAACAACAGCATGGCAAAGATTACAGGAAGTGCAAGGGTTCAGAATGCTGATAGACAGTACCTCCCAGAGTTACAGCTTGAGTAATTTACACGATCAGAGTCTGTATCAAGACTCTGATTCAGAGTGAGTTGCCTGAGGACATGCAACACCTTGAGTTGGGGGGGATGTTAGGACCACACAATGCACCTTTTTGCCTATACTTTTTGCCACCATTATACTCTTGATCACCTACATTTAGACTCATACTATCACTTTATCTGATCATCTCAAAGTTATACAACATCCCTTCTCATTACTATACATTTAATCTGTTTTTCATAATATTTTACATCACTCTCGTACTTAACCATTGATTAAGAAATGCATAAGTGTCCAAAACTATAGAGTAGCATTTGAGGCCTAGTGCTAAAACACAGAACTGATGATGAAACACGAAGCTACTATACAGTCCGAGGTCGCAGATGCTAAAACACGGAGTTGTCTTATAGTTTGAGGACGCAGATGCTGAAACACAGAGTTGTTACACAGTCCAGAGTTGCAGATGCTGAAACACAGAGGAAACCGCCAGAACCGACAATGCTAAAACACAAGGAATCCATCACAGTTAGTGGTCAAAAAAGTCAGAGCGCAATTCACGTGGCTGAAACAGCCCGCGAATTGCGATGCTGAAACAACATACGCAACAACAAGAAGTTGTTACACCAGCTGTAACAACAATAACTCATTCAGCTCCTGTAATAGCATTCGGTTGCGTGAGACTAGGACATCCTATGTTGGTTTAGAAAGAAGATCCAATTTAGTATACGGCTCAGTTATGCATTGTAATTATTGTATCGAAGGGATCTCCTCTTTAAATGAGAATAAATCACCATTCGAGGCATCGAAGTTTTATGTATTGAAGAAACTCCAGAGAAGCGGGACGTATTCTATTTCCCAAATTGTAATGTGATATTTCGACAGATGAATAGAAGACTGCCTTGAGTATCTCTTTCTAGCTTCCTCGTTTCAGGGGAATCTTGTGAGAAGGGAGGGCCCACCTTCTTCACAAGATTCACCCATTAGTTAGAAGTGTGTTAGTACAATTTATGTTTTTGCTTTGTTTAACTGTCGTTTGTTGAAACACTATTTTTAATGGATTCCGCATTGTTGAAACACTACTGACTCTGTCTTAGTTTATTGAATGGAATTTGTAATTCTTTTTATCAGCAATCTTGTGTGATGATTTTATGAGGCTAGCAGAGACTGGGTTAAAGGTTCCTGCTCATACATGAAGGAATCGGAATATCCTACCCTTTGTAGATTACATTTACTTCTGCCAGTGAGTTATCCAGAGGTTTGGTTAAAGGTTCCTGCTCAGACAGGAAGGAATCAAAACTCCTTGCCTTCTGTAGACTTCATTTACCTCTGCAAGTGTGCTAGCCAGAGATTTGGTTAAAGGTTCCTACTCAGACAGGAAGGAATCAAAACACCTTGTCTTCTGTAGATTTTATTTACCTCTGCAAGTGTGCTAGCCAGAGATTTGGTTAAGGGTTCCTGCTCAGACAAGAAGGAATCAAAACACATTGTCTTATGTAGATTTCCTTTACTGCTGCAAGTGTGCTAGCAAGACATGTGGTTAAGGGTTCTTTCTCAGACATGAAGGAATCAAAACACCTTGTCTTCTGTAGATTTCATTTACCTCTGTGAGTGTGATAACCAGGGATTGGGTTAAGGGTTCCTGCTCAGAAAGGAAGGAACCAAAACATCATGTTCTCTGTAGACTTCCATCACTTCTGCAATTGTGCGAGCTAGAAACTGGGTTAAGGATCTCTGCCCAGAAAGGAAGAGATCAGGCTTCCCTGTTCTCTGTAAACCTCGACCTCACAAGTGTGCTAAAACAGAAATCAGGCTCAAGGCTCCTGCTTAGAAAGGAAGGAACTAGGAGGCTTTGTTCTCTGTTAGATAGAGTTAATTATTTTCTGCATTATTGTTTTCATGAAAGAGTGTTAGTATTGAAGTCTCTGTTTGAGAGTAAGGGTCTTGTTCTCTGATTGCAGAATCGTTGTTCTTTCCCATTGCAAGTGTTATTTTAATGTAATCCAGGATTCTTAGATTAATATTTAAAAGATATGAAATAGGGAAGATACTTTCCTGTGATTTAATTCAGAACTTCAGTTCATTCAACAAAGTGTGACTAGTATAAATTTCTTTACTACAACAATAAGTTTCTTTTGGAATTGAGCATATATAGTGCGTGGCTATCTTTGAAATAAAAGACTTCCCTGGGTTGATAATTTATGTATCACTTGATTGTTTGAATCAATTAAGCAATTATAGTGACCAACACAGACATGTGTCATCTCAGATTTGACTATCCAAACCCCATATAGCCATCATAAGACCGACATCTTGGAGGTGGCAAGAGAGACAACTTGGAGCTAGCAAGAGTGACATCTCAGACATGGAAAGAGTGATGTCTTAGACGTGGAAAGAGAGACGTCTCGGAGGTGGCAAGAGAAACGTCTCATATGTGGAAAGAGCGACGTCTCGGAGGTGGAAAGAGTGATGTCTCAGAGGTGGCAAGAGTGACATCTTGGAGGTGGCAAGAGCAATGTCTTTAAGATGGCAAGAGATGCGTTAAGAGGTATCATGTCTGATGTGGTTTCTATGGGATAGACACTCTTGGAGGTGGCAAGAGAGATGTCTTGGAGGTGGAAAGAGGGACATATTGGAGGTAGGAAGAGAGATGTCTTGGATGTGGTAAGAGAGACATGAAAATGTATCAACTCTAACGTTGTTTCTATGGGAACGACACTCCAAGACGTCGCAATAGAGACTGTGTTGTAGGTATTTAAAAAAAAATACAATATCAATACTAAGAGGGACATGTACATTAACCTTTGTTAAGATACTAACCATATCAATATTAAATCTATATCATTGGTCTTAGGAAAGGTTGGTTGAGGAGGAGGACTAACTTCCAATTGTAAAGAGGGTCTTGTCTAATGAGTTTTAGGATCACTAGGATATGTATCAGGTGTGTTATCAGAAGACCTCGCAATTGTTGAGCTAAAGTCTAACATCTCAAGTGAAATCATGCGTAACTTAGAGGGAAGGCCCCTATCACCTCACTAACCCTATTTTACTTCAAGCAATATTTCCTCCGACTGAAGGGGGTTTTCGTCAATTAAGATTGCGAGGACTTAGGGCAAGGAATCTCAATGTGGAGAGTGAAGTCCTAGAAAAATTTGTTTGGGTAGCTTTAGACTATTGAAGAAAGTACTTGGAGGTATCAAAATCAATGTATTTTCATTGCGCATAAGGAGTTAATGTAGCTCTTAAATGGAGACTGAGGGAAAAATAAGACTTGAAATTTTATCATAGGATTATTGCCTCATAAGCCTAGGTCAACTTCCTAGGAGAGAAAACCCTAGAGTTTATCCCCTCACAAACACTAGGTGTTGTCCTATCCCTTCAAGATCTACTAGCACAAGATCAAGACAAATATGTTTTAAACCCTAGGGTGATAGCCACTTCTAATCCCTAGAAATAAACCTTACCCAAGAAAATCCTTAAGGGGATAGCCACTCCTATCCATTAAGGAAAACCTTGAATGCTTCAATGAGTTAAGATGGATAAAACAAGGGAAGGGGATGATCACTCTCAATCCTTCCTTAGGGTTTCAATATCGTTCAAGGAAACAAAGTTAACATGCAACTATTACTCTAATAGAGCATTCACCAATATATCCCAAGAAACATCACATGAAACATAATGAAAATGCTTAAGATAAGGCACATAGAATTAATAAAACCCATTCTCATGAAACATCCACCAAAACTAAAGAGAAAACATCCACTAGATCAATATCCAAAAAATGTGCCTAAGTATAACACAATATGCTTCAACAAACTTTTCTCAAATGAGGGGAAAAGAGGGGCTTTGGTGAAACATCTAGCCTCCAAAGGCCCTTTAATGCTCTCTTTTCTGCTAAAAATCAGCTATGCAATCTTCAATTGTTCTTCAAGTGGGATAGGGTTTCCTTCACCAAGCATGTAAGAAAGACCCAACATCTTCCTTCACATGTGGGAATGTGGGTTTCAAAATGAGATAACGTTGTATCACAATCAAGAGCCCACAAAATCGTCCAAGGAATTACCTTCTTTACTAATTAAAAAAACAAAGATCCATTATCTATTTACACATGGGCGTAAGAGATTCAACACACACACATAACTTTCCTCAAGGGGTTGGCCCTAAATTTCTCTTCCAATTGAAAATTAGAACTTCAATTTGAACCAAACTTAGGTAATCATTAAAGGTCGGCCCAACATCAAAATTTTATGTTTCTTTCCCCTTCTTTAAGTCAAACCTCTAAGCATATAAAGGGTCATTGTCACATGCATATATATATAACAATCCTGATCATTTTCCTTTGAAAGTATCTTCAAAACAAAGCCTTGATTTATGGGATAAAAACTCTCTATGAGAATTTGATTCTATGAGAAGTCGATTACTATTTTCTCAAGTCTTTGGGACAAAAGTGTCATATAATTTTGAGTAGGTTCAACATTATGTAAAGTTTTAGGCTTGGTAAAGTTTTGAGAAGATAGAATATTATCTTCAATCTTAGAAGCATGCTCTTGTGCTTCTACAAGGATCTTTGGGGACTTGTCCCCTAATATAAACCCAAATTTCCCCTCAAAGGATTTTGTGTATTCAAGAAGGACGATGACACCATCCTTTAAGCTATTGTCCTCAGGAATTTAATTGAGTAATTTTTCAAATCTTGTGTATAACTCCTCATAGATCATGAATAAATGAAAATAAGTGCCAAAACCATGCCAAATCAACCAAAAAACCCTAGGGTGCTGCATCACAATCTCAAGAAGTATGCTTGAAATCCATGTAGAAAGAAGGTGATAACTCCACATGAAACCCTAGTCCATGTGTAAGTTATTAGAAGAGATGTATGTAATAGAACAGTTCTTAATTGAACATGTGTTCAAAGACACTGAATATGAACAACTATAATGAGGATGGGTTGAAGAACAACATAGGATATATAACAACATTGTCTATTAAGGTAGATTGAAGTGCTTGGCATCCAATCTCTGAGGCTAACACTCCACTTTCTGCTGTAGAATATTAACCAAAATTTTCACTTCCCAACTATGTTCTGGTTGGACAAGGTTCTATATACAATGCCATGGAGGAAAGATAATACTAAATATGGTCTTTATTTGGATGAATTGAATATCAGTATGGAGCATTTTCATCCTATTGGGTTGGAGCCAAATAGGTGTCCAATTCTTCCAACTTATAGCTAGTTTTCTCACTGTGATAGTAGAGAAGACACTCCTTATGCTCTTTCTCTACCTCATGCGACACATAATTGGTGTTAGGAATATATCCAACTTCCTTGATATTCCGAACCAAGTTGTCCAACAATTTATAAATTTCCTCAAATTGTGAGTGTGAACTGTTTCTGACAATGAGTAAATGCATTATGCTTTCAGCTACAATCCAACTGCATCTTGGACTCTTTTCCAATGCTCCATTCATCACCTTTCTAACCCTGGACTTATCATCCCATACAAAAGTGGCAGGATATGTGTTGGACAACTACACATATGGTTCACTTCAATGTGGTTCCAACTAAAGAAGATTATATGTTGCATGCTTTTCTAGCTCCATGCTGCCATGGATTCAACAAACACCAAGTAAGCTTCCCTAGACCAAAGCACTGGCTTAAATGGAATTCCATTGATAAATTTCAATGCTTCATGTAGGAGGCTAGCCCAACTGAGAAGGGAAACCATGAAATTGTAGTGCTCCTCTCTTTACTTCTTCCTCTGCATTATACGGGCATCCTGCTCGATCAAGGAGGTCAATCATACAACAATTAAGTTCCAGTATTGGTGTAATCTGATAATCTTGATCCATGCATTCAAATTATTGATTCCCTTCAGAAGCCAAACTTACATGGTTTCACGTAGTCATAACAACAACGATTGTGATACGAGTTGGTTGCAAACTATCCTAGCTTTGTTTTTCCATGAACTCTATATGCACCAAGGAAAATTTCCCAAACAATGACATCATGTTTACATAATTTTGCAAATGTTGTAGTGAAATGATATTGTGATATGAGGTAATCCAGACCCTCCACTAACCTGATCATGAAGGAAGGGTTTACAAGTCCCACTACTGCTACAAGTGACCCTTAAATCCATTGGGAAATCATGTATCCTTTGGAGTAGTGATCTAGGCGTTTTCTCAACTATGTAATATGCATTATATATCGCCTTTGATAGAGTGTTTTCCTCTAATATTACCACTATAACTTCTTGTTTTGTAGGTGATTAAGTTAAATAGACCTTAAATCTTGTCAATACTATTAACATAAGCATAAATAATAGCCCAGGAAGCATACCATCTTCCCTTAGCTATACATATTTTAGATCAAACCTTGAGTTGTGTATTCCATATCATGCTACAAAGTTGTCCTAGGCCTAGAATTACACTTCAAAGAACTCTGCAAATTGTGAATTTCAACGGGAATTCAAGGACTGAACAGGGATAGGAATTTTTGGTGCGCTGAGGAGGCATCAAATGTGTCTTGAATTAGCATATAAATACTTATTACGCCAAAGGTTTTATTTTAAGGGGAGGTTCTCTCGGAGACCTTCGTCATCTATATAGAACCTATAGGAAATTGCCATATGTTCAACATCTATCAACGAATCTTCGCTCTCCATGTGTCATTTCTTTCACTGACTCAAATTCTATTTTTCTTCAAACACTGGCTTTGAGGGTTCTTCTTCTAACATCACATCACTCTAAAATGTTTCGAGTGTCTTCTTCAAACACCGTACAAGTGAAGTGGAAACCAAACATGCTTTAGCTTGCACACAATCATGCTCAAGCTTAAATCGGGACGATAAATCCTATTTCTCTCAAGTCAATCCTCAAGCCAAAGGATTTAATGGATGCTCTGAGGCACCAAGTCACATGGAAATGATGGAATTATTTCCTGTGAGCACGGGTTTCGGTTCAAACACTAGATTTTCAGAAAAAAAATATTGTTGTTCCTTTTTCCATCAACGAAACCGATTCAGTTTCGAGGTATTTTAATATCCATACATTTGTAGTTTAATTCATAGGTCTCTCTTTCAAGTTATGAAAATTGTATCTAACAAGAAGGAATTGAACTTTGTAGAAAAGTTTTGTATTCCCGAAGAGAAGATTATTCATCTTTGCAATCGAATTGTACCTAATGCTGCATAAAACCAGTGTCTTCATATCAGAGTCAGTTTTAACTCCTTGAATCAATTATTCTTGCGGGAAATTGGCTTCTATGGGGACAAGTGACCGATGGGTAGAATATTAAAAGATATGGTGGTTGTATATTATTCCATTCATATGCAAATGGAAGAAGACACATTTGAACCAGGTTTGTACATTGGTCTTTTGAATCATTTCATAATTTTTTTCTATTGGCATCAAGGTACCCATGTCAAAGATGCATGAAGGAAACAGGTTTATTGCACTTTCATATTGTATGTAGTGGATTTTTTTGATGATATTTTTTCATGTGTTGAAGAGAATAACATTCTAGATGCTCTGTTTGATTCTGTGGCCACCACTTCTCATAGACTGAGGCAAACTTACAGGCTTAAGATAAGTCATGTCCAAAATTCTGAAAATGATATCAAGGTTTCTGTTAAATATAATGTAACCTCAACAGGCTGACTGTACACTGCCAGCTGTCCTGGCCAGATGTACTTTCTATTCTTGATTTGCTTGAGCCTATTTAGCTCAGCTATTTCCCTTTTCATAGTACTTCTTCATAATATTCTTCATGTACTCGCTTTGTAGTATTCTTCTTATATTCTAATAAACTGTTTTTTGTTCTATTCTTTCTCTCTGCATTTCTTTCTTCACAATTTATCATGGTATCAGAGTGTCAACAGTAAGCCTCTTCACACAAACTAGATAGCAACACGATCCTCAAATAGTGCAGAGCTTACAAAGATCTTGAGAGCACAAGACATAGTCTTTTTCACAAGGATTGGAGAGTTGTCCATTCATACTCTCAAAAGATCCCCGCAAGAAGCTCATGCGAGGAAGTAGAGCGCTATACGCTCAAAATATTGAGGAAGCGAAGACTATAGATGAAGAAACAGTAAGGATTCTTGCAAAATTTTCAAATTCGTAAAAGATTCACGAAGAAGAGCTGCGAGACGCAAGAACATTTGAAGAACTTGAAAAAATCGTTCAAATTCGTTAAAGATTCTTGTAGAAGACTGAATCATTTAAATATTTACGGGAATTCTCTCAAATCCGTCAAAGATTGCAACAGACAATGCTAAGCTTCAAA
>JZKD02S0993843.1:0-13566 GCA_000966675.3 Picea glauca
GCATCCAAGATATCATAAAATAATTGTAGTTGTAAGAGGCCAATATTATTGGCATGGATTGAAGAAAGATGTAGTTAATTTCATTGTTAGGTGCATGGAATGCCAGAAGATAAAGGTTGAGCACATACATCCAGCAAGATCACTACAACCATTTCCAATTCTTGAGTGGAAAAGGGAGATTGTTACCATAGATTTCATTACCAAGTTTCCCAAAAAGACAAGGAAACATGATTCCATCATGGTACTGTCGGAAAATCTTACAAAGGCTACACATTTTGTACTAGTCAAGACGACTCATAAGGCATCCAACATTGCAAAAATTTATATGAAGGAAATTGCCAGGCTACATGGTGTGCCTAAGACAATCATATTTGACAGAGATACCAAGTTCACTTCCAATTTTTGGAAAGGGTTTCTCAAAGGATTTGGGAAAAATCTAAATTTTAACACATCTCATCATCCAGAATTAGATGGGAAAACAAAGAGGGTCAACCAAATAATTGAATATATGTTAAGAATATATGTAATGGATCAACCTTCCAAGTGGTAATACTATCTTCACTTGGTTGAGTTTTCTTATACCAATGGGTATCAAGCATCACTGGAGATGAGCTCATTTGAAGCCTTGTATGGAAAAAAATGCAACACGTCAATGAGCTAGGATAACCCAAAAAACAGAGTAGTTATGATAAACTTAGGTAATGATAGTAATTTTTCTTCATCTTCGAGTGTTCCTTTCAAAGTTGAAGAAAATTTTGATATACCAATGTTTGATGGTCAAGTTAATGCTAAAGTTTTGAATAGTTGATTGAAACAAATGGAAGTCTATTTTGGCCTTTATCAAATCCAAGAAGCATAGCATATTTATTGTGCTCGTTTGTATATGTCCAAACATGTTGTGGTGGGAGAGTTATGTGGATGCATTGGGGATAGGAAACAATCCCATGATTATGAAATGGGAGGAATTCAAGGAATTTTTAAAGTCACAATTTTATCCCATGGGCTATGAGGAGGAGCAACTCATGAAGTAGCAGTACCTTCAGCAAGAACAGGGACAAGGGGTGCAAGAATACACTTTTAAGTTTAGAAGGTAGGCCATCAAGCTAGGTATTTCCTTGGAAGAGCCATGGGTGGTGGTGAAGTACCTTGGAGAAATTTTTAGCCATATTCAAAGACAATTGCAAATTCTTAGTGTGAAAAGCATAGACGAGGTGAGAAAAAATGATCTCTATATTGAGTTGGAATCCAAGAAGGGCAACAACATATGGGCCAAGAAGAAACTAGAAAGAGAAGAGACACGAATATGATATCCATAACCGAAAAAGGGAGGGATCCTAATAGGCATTGCAAATGTTGTGACGTGGATGGGCACATGGAAGATAAGTGTTAGAAAATTCATCTAGAATTTTGTCCAAAGTGGCTAAATTCCAAGGGGAAAGCAAAGGTAGATATCGAGACAAAAGACGAAGTGGTAAAAACACCTCTGATTTGGACAAATCCATAGTTTGCTTGGTCTTGAAACTTATGATTTAGTGCAACCAAGTTCACTAGCATGGTTGCAAGGGAAACTGTTAAGAGAATCACTCGGAGATGTAAAATCAAGTTTGTCATTAGTGATATCTATGTTGATGAAGTAGAATGTGAAGTTACACCATTAGATGCTTTTAGAGTGATGTTTGGTAGCCCATACATGTGGGATAGGGATGTTACCATCTACATGAGATAAAAATAAATAAAACTTGGTCAAGGGTGGGAAGGAATACTTTGTTAATGCACATACAGAGAGAGAGAGAGAGAGAGAGAGAGAGAGAGAGAGAGTAATTCCTCTAGCAATGAAACAAGGGAAGACAAACAAGAAACAAGAAACCTTTGTTAGTAATTGAATGGTGGATATGGAGAAGAAAATGGGGGTTTTTTTCTTCTATCTCCTTAATGGTCCAGCTTTTGGGGACCAAATCCTACAAATGGGGAGGTGTGATCTGAATTGGATCATTTTTTGTAATAAGCATGTCATTGTATTTTTTACTTTGTTTTTTATGGAAATTTTGGAAGTGGAAATGAACTAATGTGATGGTTGGCCTTCCAAAGGCATCCCATTAAAAATATTAAGGTCGTAGTGAAGAAGGATCAAGGGAGATGAAAGGAAAACTTGGGAGGGCAGTAGCAGAAATGAGAGCTCAAAGAGTGCAACCTTCTTGAAGATCGGTGGATGAAGGAGTCAAGGAGCCTCTCCATGATGATGAAGGTGTCTCTGAGCCATGGCTATCTGTAATTTTGTATTTCCAATGAGTAACAATACACAAAATCTGTGTATATAGCACCCCTTTGCAATTATCTCCCGAGCCTAATAAAATCCCCATCAAATGTTCAGTTTCTAGGGTAAAGAATCTATGTTATTATGGTGTGGTTGAGCTTACATATGCTTGAGTTTTCACTATTTTTTTTTAATCTTTCGAATGGCATTATGTAAGCCATTATTATGAACTACCGCCTTGAGAATGATAAAAAATCAATGAATAACAATCCACTTTGAGGGAGAAACCTCGTTTTACAATATATTCAATGTACATGATTATAAAAGATGATCATAAGACTAGGTATCCTTGGTGTGTGTGTGTGTGTGTGTGTGTGTGAGAGAGAGAGAGAGAGAGGGTACAATTATAATGAAATGGTACAATGAAGGGTTCTAGCCGACCAACTAATATAACACTAGAAATGTAATAATCCATTATCTATGGCTTAATAAGGGGTTTTATACTTGACATGGGGCATTGTCTAGGGATTAACATGCCCCTCCCCTTAAAGCAAGTGTTTTCCTCAACACTTAACTAACTGCGGGTGTTTCTGCATGAAGAACTCATCTTCCCATGTCACCTCTTCCAATGGTAGGTTCTTCCATTTGACAAGGTACTCTGTAATTGCTCAATTTTGTAGTTGATTAATCCTTTTTTCAAGGATTGTTTATAGTTATAGTATGATTTTCCCTCCTTCATTAATCTCTAGTAAAATAGTTTGGACTGGGATCTTGTCACCAATTACCTTCTTTAAGAAAGAAACATGAAATACTAGATGTACACGAGAAGATGGAGGCAAATCCAATTTGTAATCCATACTTCCAATCCTTTGCAACACCTTATAAGGGCCATAATATTTGGGTGTTGATTTATTGTCCTTCTTTTGTTGCTTGAGGGACATCTGTTTATATGGTTGTATCCTCAAAAATATCCATGTAATACATATAACATAATACATAATAACATATGTTAAGTGTAATAATCCAATTTGTAAGCCATACTTCCAATCCTTTGCAACACCTTGTAGGGGCCATAATATTTGGGTGTTGATTTATTGTCCTTCTTTTGTTGCTTGAAGGACATATGTTTATATGGTTGTATCCTCAAAAATATCCATGTAATACATATAACATATGTTATATGTAATAATCCCCCACTTCAAATTTCCTTTCACCATGATGTTGATCTGTCTGTTGTTTCATCCTATTTTGTGCCATAACCAAGTTGTCCTTCAATAGTTTGAGAACCTATTGTTGGTGCCCTCTATGGTTCTCCACTGCTTGAACCTTTGTACTCCATTTCAAGGGAAATGTGATGGATGGAGGGTGATATCCATAAAGTGCTAGAAATGGGGACATTTTTTATGAAGTATGGAAGGATGTGTTGTACTACCATTCTATGAAGGGAAACCACTTGACCCATTGTGTCTATTTATCAGATGCAAATAAAAAAATATATCCTTCTAGACATTTATTCACACTCTCATTTTTCCCATCGGATTAAGGATGGTAAGACAAGCTATGAGCCAGTTGAGTATCCAAATAAGAAAATAATTCAATCTAAAAATTTCCAATGAAAATTGGATCTCTGTCATTGACAATAATCTTGGGGACTCCATGTAGATTTTGAACCATTTCCATGAATGTTGTGACTACTGTACTTGCTTTAAAAGGATGAAAAATAGAGCAAAAATGAGAATACTTTGTCAGTCGACCCACTACTACCATGATGACGGTCTTTCCTTCACATTTGGATAAACTTGTAATAAAATCCATTGAAACTTCTTCCCAACATTGACTTGATATAGCTAATGGTTGGAGGAGACTTGGTGTCTTGATTGTCTCTCCCTTATTCTGTTGGAAAACCACACATTTAGACCAAAAAAATTGCATGTCAGTTTTAAGACCTTCCCAAAAAAAGACTTTCTTGATCTTGTGGTAAGTTTTCAAGAGTCTTGAATTCCCTCCTATAGGAGGAGTGTGAAATTCTAGAAGGACCTTCTATTTGAGGTGAATTATTACATAAATATAGGCGATCATGATACCATAGAAAATCATTCTTCCATACAAATTTATCTAATGAACTTTGGGTCCTATTGTAGTTGTTGAATGATCTTGCGTACCTCTTTATATTTCTTTCATTCTTCCTTGTTTCTTCCACCCAATCAAATTGTGGAATAGAAATATCACATAGTGAACCATTTGTTTATTCTTCTTTCCTTGAAAGTGTATCTACCAAAATATTATGTTTTCCTTTTTTGTAGATAATTTCAAAGTCATAACCTAACATCTTTGTAACCTTTTTTTGTTTCTCTTATAAAGATAATCATTGCTCCAAGAAGTACTTCAAAATATCATGATATTTTTTTACTTTGAAGTGTATTCCTATTAGGTATGGGCCCCATTTCTTAATTGCATGTAGTATGGACAACATTTATTTTTCATAAATGGGTTTGAGTAAGTTTTTTCCTTTAAGTTGGTTGCTTTGAAAGGCAACATGACTTCCTTCTTGCATTAAAACTACACCAATTCCATGGCATGAGGCATCACTGTTAGGATCCGATCTTAACTCCTCTTCACGGGTCATTAGTTAGTAGGATATGATTTCTATGTAATAAAGGTTGACATTCGTTAATAAGGCCTAATAAATAAAGAAGAAAATATCAATGTAAGAAGACTTAATAGAAGCTTTCACTTCTAGAAAGATATTCCTCTAGAAGTTTCCTTAGAAGGTAGAATTAGTATAAATAAGAGTAGGAGGTATTGCATATTTTTGTCTTGGAGATTATTGTAATAAAGCTATGCTCTGCTAGAGGTTGCCCCCTCAAAGAGGAAAGTGAACATTGCTATGTTTAATAAAGGTGCTCTTTCTGGTATTATTCTGGTATTTCTCTAGCTATATTCTTGTTGTTCCATTACTGCTTGCTAAATATTTTTGTTACACATATTATATTGCATTAGGTATATTCCAAGTGGTATCAGAGCTCTTTCTTTGTCCGAAAATTGTGGGTTATTTTTTTCAGGGTAGAGATGTATTTTTGCATCTTAAAGCTATAGAGATCTATCGTTCATCGCATAAATCCACGGTCGGGGAAGCATACATGTAGGAACTATAAGTGGTACTTAAGTGCACATTGTTGGCCACCCTTGTAACCCTTTTTGGTACCCCTTCGAGTGGTAGTGCACTAGAAAACACATGTATATTGATCGACCTAGATATCCTGAATCCCTCCGTAGATAAATAGATCCACCGCCCGACGACTATATTGTCACCGAGAACAACACTCTGGAAGATACTCTCTAGTATATGGGTAGTTGGGTAGTATGACTAAGGCTACGATTTAGACTCCTTAGTTAGTGCCCTAAGATATTGGTTCGAGTACTACTGTTGGACCCCGCACTTATATTAGAGAGCTATAGCACAGGGAAAACCCTTGTCTGTAGCAACCCTGCTTACCCTAACCGTTGGGACAAAAAAAGACAAGGAATAGACAATATCTAGTGCAGTGCAACTTTACCTCCTACATTCTAGTTGCGAAATTACTACACATTTTTTCCTATTAAGAATTTGGGCCTTTCAACACTGCAATATTCTCTAGATCAGAGTATAACTCTGCAGGAGTAAAAAGAAATTTGGGCCTCGACCGCACCCTTATTTGTGACTTAGTCCATTTGCTTCCTCTCTTTATTATTCTCACAGTGGTACCATTCATTTTTAAGCCTTTTTCCCCCTGCAGACCCAATCCTTTTTGGGACCCCATTATTTGAGACCTATCCCATTGGATTCTCTCTTTGTCTTGATCACACTAGTACCTATCAATTTTTGTGGCCTAGATTTTTATCCCAACCCCTCATATGCTACCTAATCCACCCCAATGTCGACCACCCGCTCTCAGAGCCAAGAAGACTAGGAGTCTAAGGTGTTCAACCTAGAACATCAAGTGTCCTCCGTCAACACACAAGTTCAAGCTTCCATAAGCACAACAGTACATGAAGTAGTCCAAGCAGTCATGCAACACATATTCAAGGGTAAGAATATTGAACCCAATTCAGAGGACCCTCAAGCCTCCCATTATGAGTCTAATAATTCATCTTTCTCCCCTTGGGGTTCTCCACACTCTTGGAATAAGGTGCCCAAAGTTGACATGCATAAATTTGATTGATCCAACCCAGCAGGGTGGCTTTCTCAAATGGAACAATACTTCTCCCTTCATGATATTCAGGATGATGAGACCAAACTCCATGTCGGGGTTTTGTACTTGGATCAAGAACACTGGAAATGGTGGAAGTGGCATAATAAACGTTATCCAGGACTACCCATTTGGAACATGTTCACTAAAACAATTTGTGCCAGTTTTGATAGGGAATCACATTTTTTGGGAAGGCTCACTAAGCTACGCCAAACAAGATCATTCTCATACTTCATCACGACATTTGAACAGTTGGTTATATACATCGAGGGCTTATATGATGAATTTTACCTTGAATTTTTTATCAGTGGCTTAAAGGAAGCCATCAAGGATCATGTGAACATGCACCATCCTACTACCTAGTTGTAGGCATGTCAATTAGCACTAGAAGCAAAGACCATCCTTCAGGCTCCACCCCTTAAGGATGCATTTCCCAACCGTCCTCGCCCTGGGGCTAACCCAACTCTAACACAAACCTTAAAGGTCTAAAAGTTCCCTCCAACGGAAATGGCGAAGTGTCGCAAGCAAGGACTTTTCTATTACTGTGATGAAAATTATTCACCAGGACATAAATATAGGGAACAAAATTTCTTCTAGATTGATGCATCAACTTCCTCTTCCTATGACAACATACCTTCATATGAGGCTCCTGACCAAGAGGATGCTCCACCAACTATTCACGTCGAAGATTTAGTTGCAACCCCTAGAGAATCATAGGAACCTGTCATATCTATGCATGCCCTCTCAAGTATTTCATCCCCACAAACATTGAAGATCAAGGGCTACATAAAACATAGGTTGGTTTTGGTGTTGATTGATAGTGGTAGCACCCATAATTGTATTCACCATAGGCTTGTTGAGGAGATCCATTGCTTTGTATGCCCTATTTCTAATTTTCAAATCGTCATCGCTAATGTTGGTGCAATGAAGTGTGGGGGCCGCTGTGAGAATGTCAAACTCCAAATGGGTGATTATTATCAGAAAACCCACATGTTCTCTATTGCCATGGGTGGTTGTGATATTGTATTAGGTGTGGAATGGCTTCACACTTTTGGATAGATCATCATGGATTGTCAAGAGTTATATATGAGATTCAACCAAGAGGCTCACACCTATACCCTCTAAGGTCTCCACGCGGGCTCCCCTGAAATCATCAGCTCTCACAGGATGGAAAAAGTGTTGAAGAAAGGCCACCATGGTGTGATTGCTCAATTTCATGCCATCTAGGTCACAGATCATGCCTCCTCGACAGTTCCTCCTAGCATGCAACTAATCTTAGACAAGTACCCTAGGGTATTTGAGGTTCCAATAGACTTACCTGCCTCTAGGGGTGAGCATGATCATAACATCCCTCTCCTTCTGAGTAGTGAACCCCCCAATGTCCATCCCTACGGGTATCCATTTGCTAAAAATAAATAAATAGAAAAGATGGTACAGTAATTACTGGAGTCGGGGGTAATTCTCCCAAGTACCATCCCATATTCTTCCCCCTGTGGTGATGGTTTTAAATAAAGAAGGTACTTGTCACATGTTTCCCAATTTTTGTGCCCTGAATAAACTAACCATCAAAGATAAGTTTCCCATTCCTGTCATTGATGATCTGTTGGATGAACTCCAGGGTGCCTACTTCTTCACCAAATTAGACCTTAACTCAGGCTATCACCAGATCTGGATGAAGGAGGTATATATTTTGAAGACTGCTTTCTGAACTCATGAAGGACATTATGAATTCTTGGTCATGCCTTTTGGCTTTTGCAATGCCCCATCCACCTTCCAACGTCTCATGAATAAAATATTGAAACCTTACCTTCGGAAGTTTGTCCTGGTTTTCTTTGATGACATTCTCATTTACAATTGCACTTGGGAAAGCCACCTTCTCCATGTGGAAAAAGTCCTTCACTTGCTACAGGACAACCGATTGTTTGTCAAAAAGACCAAGTGTTCATTTGGGGCCAACGAAGTGGAATGCTTGGGACACACTGTGGGTCGAGAAGGGGTAAGAGTGGACCCCAAAAAGATTCAAGCTATGCAAAAGTGGCCGCGACCCACGACCTTAAATCACCTACGGGGTTTCCTCGATCTCACAGGCTATTACAAGAAATGTTTCCACCATTGTGTAAAAATTGATAAGCCCTTGACCGGCCTTCTTAAAAAGAATGCATTTCATTGGACACCTATTGTTGAGCAAGCCTTCATAGATTTAAAGTGGGCTATGTGTACTACTCTAGTCGTAGCAGCTCATGAATTCAAAAAAACCTTTGTGGTAGAATCATATGCTTCTGGCACTGGTATAGGAGCAATGCTCACACAATAAGGTCGATCCCTCGCCTTTACTAGCCAAGCGTTGAGTGGCCAAAATTTGGGTAGATCTACGTATAAAAAATAAATGATGGCCATTCTCCATGCGGTACACACATGGAGGCCATGTCGTTTGGGATGCCATTTTCAGATCAAAATAGATCACCATAATTTGAAGTATTTTTTAGAGAAACGGTTATCCTCCCCAGAAAAAAACAAGTGATTGACCAAAATGTTGGGTTATGATTATGAAATCATCTATAAAAAGGGAAAAGAAAATATAGTCGCAGATGCATTTTCAAGACAACATGAGGAGAACAACTCCCTCTTTGCCTTGTCATTACCAGTTCCAGATTGGATTGAAGAAGTACGCCAAGAGTGGCTTACACACCCGACTATGTCTAGGTTAATTCATCGACTTCAGGAGGACCCTAATCCTCCCATTGACTACACTTGGCAAGAAAATATTCTCATATATAAGGATCGGATGGTTTTGTCACCCTCTTCTTCCCTCAAGCCAAGGTTGTTAAATGAGTTGCACTCATCTGCTATTGCGGGTCACTCAGGCTTCTAAAAGACCTATGCTCGTGCCCATCGTTATTTTTTATAGGAAGGAATGAAGAAGGATATCCTTCACTTTGTCACTGAATGTGAGGTGTGCCAATGCAATAAAGGTGAAACCATCAAGTCTCCATGATCTCTACAACCTATACCCATTCCATATTCTATGTGGATGTACATCTCTATGGACTTTATCGTGGGCCTCCCCAAAGATGGGAACAAGTCAGTCATCATGGTGGTGGTTGATATCCTCTCCAAGTATGCTCATTTTTTTGCATTACCCCACCCTTTCACACCAACACTAGTAGCACAAGTTTTCCTTGATCATATTTTCAAGTTACATGGCATGCCCACCTCTATTGTATCTGATCATGACCCCACTTTCACCTGCACATTTTGGCAAGAGTTGTTTAAATTTTAGGTCACCCAACTGAACATGAGCACCGCCTATCACCCCCATTCTGATGGCCAAACATAAGTGGTCAACACATTTTTGGAAACCTACTTGGGGTGTTTTGCATCTGACAAACAACACTAGTGGGTGCAATGGCTTCCCTTGGAAAAATGGTGGTACAACACTATGTATCATACAGCCACTAAAATGACCCTATATGAAGCAATGTATGGCCAATGACCACCTACAATCACTACCTATCTTCCAAGCACATCACAGGTCCAATATATTGATACATTGTTGCAAGGTCGAACAACCACCTTGGTGGCTCTAAAAGATAACCTCCACATGGCCCAAAATCGTATGAAGCAACACATGGACCAACATAGCTTAGAAAGGGTTTTTCAGGAAGGTGACCATGTGTTTCTCAGACTCCAACCTTACAAACAAACATCTCTCAAATCTGAGGTACATCACAAGTTGGCACCCAAGTTTTATGCCCCCTATTGTATCATCAAGCATATTGGTTCAGTGACCTACAAATTGGCCCTTCAAGATACTTCCAAAATACATCTGGTGTTCCATGTTTCCTGTTTGAAGAGAGTGGTGGGACAGAATTGCAGGGTCCAAACCATCATGCCCGAATTAGATGAATACGGATCCCTTTGGCTCAAACCAAAAGCAGTCCTCAATGCATGGGAGCGTCGATTGCATGGAAGAATTATCAAGGAAGTGTTGATCAAGTGGAAGGACACATCACCAGAGGATGCAACTTGGGAACCATCGACCATACTCCAACAATTTTTGCATCTTCAGCCTTGAGGACAAGGTTGCTTTTGAAGGGGTAGGGCATGTTAGGATCTGATCCTAACCCCTCTTTGTGGGTCACTATTTAGTAGGATATTATTTCTATGTAATAAAGGTCGACATTAGTTAATAAGGCCTAATAAATAAAGGAGAGTAATTCAATGTAATAAGACTTAATAGAAGCTTCCGTTTCTAGAAAGATCTTCCTCTAGAAGTTTCCTTAGAAGGTAGAATTAGTATAAATAAGAGTAGGAGGTATTGAATATTTTCTTCTTGGAGACTATTGTAATAGTGCTTTTCTATGTTGGAGGTTGCCCCCTTGAAGACACAAGTGAACATTTATATATTGAATAAAGGTGTTCTTTCTAGTATTATTTTGGTACTGCTCTAGCTATATTCTTGTCGTTCCATTATTGCTTGCCAAATATTTATGTTCCACATATTATATTGCATCTGGTATATTGAAATCGCACTCCACAATAAATGTTTTTGTGAAGTTAGGTATGGCCAGGATAGGAGTTGTACACATAACCTCAAGTTTTTTAAAAGCTTTGATTGCTTCTTGAGTCCAAGAAAATGCTTCCTTCTTTAATAATGTTGTTAGAGGTGTTTCTATTTGACCATAGTGCTTGACAAACTTGTGGTAATAACTTGTGAATCCTAATAATTCTCTAATTCTCTTCAAGGTTTTGGGAATAGGCCATTCCCTCATAGCTTTAATTTTGTTAGGGTTCCCTTTTACATATTCATGAGATACAATATGACCCAAATATTCCACTTCTTGAACCCCAAAGGTACACTTGGAAGGATTTGCATAAAGTTGTTGCTCTTCCAATAATTGTAATACTCTGTCAACATGTTGTACATGCTCTTCCCAAGATTTGTTGTAGATTAGTATGTCATCAAAAAATACTAACACAAATTTTCTAAGGAACGGTTTGAAAATAGAATTCATCAAGCTTTGAAATGTTGAAGGTGCATTAGTAAGTCCAAATGGAATAACTGAAAACTCATAATGACCTCCATGTGTTATAAATCTTGTTTTTGGAATGTCTTCACGCCTCATTCTAATTTGATGATATCACGAATGAAGATCCAACTTAGTCAACATTTCTCCATGCAATTCATCTAATAATTAATTAATGATAAGAATAGAAAACTTATCTTTGATGGTCATTTTGTTGTTTTGTCTATAATCTAGACACATATTCCATGAACCATCCTTTTTGGTAACCTTCACCACAGGTGAAGAGAAATAATTTTTTCTAGGTTGAATGATGTTGGCCTCTAACATTTCTTGGATCATATGTTCAATCTCACTCTTTTGTGCATATGGATACATGTAATGCCTACTAATGTTATGTGGTCCACTTCTTGGTTGCAAATGAATAACATGGTCGTGATATCGAGCATGTGGAAGACCATTAGAATTTCTCCAAATACCTTGGAATGATTGTTGATAACTATTTGGAGATCCAATGGAGTAGAGGATATAGATGTGTGAACATCTAGTGAGCACAATTGTGAAATTACACCACAGTGTCCCTTTTTGACTAATTTTGCCATGCTATTAGAGATTATCACCTTAGAGGGTTTCCCTTGTATACCTCTAAGCTCAATTCCCCTGCCTTTTGAGGAAGATCTCGTGAAAATATCTCAAAAATTAAGGGCCATTGTTCCCAATGATTGTAACCATTGGACCCCTAATACAACATCAACACCACCCATTTAGATGACAATCATGGGACTATCCAATAAATATTCCCCCGTATTGAGCTTAATACTATGGCACTTCCTTGAGCAATTTATGGTACCTCCATCTATAATTATTACTTGAAACTCTGGTGCTAAAAATATAAAGCAATTGATACTTTTTGCTAATTTGTAATTGATGTTATAGGTACTACCAGAATCAATGAACATTGTTACCTTTTTCTTTTTTATATATCCTTTTATCTTGAGGGTTTGTGGAGTACTAATTTTGGCCAATGCATGACAAGATATTGTTGGAGTAGTCTCTTCTAGATCTAGATCTTGTGATGGTTCCAGTTATTGATCTTCTTCCTCTTCATAGTCTATGTAGAATAATTTATTCTCACTGCATTTATGCCCCTTACTGTACTTGTTGTCACAATTGAAACATAATCCCTTTGCTCTTCTTTCATCCATTTTCTAAGGTGTCAACCTTATCGGTTGAGGGAGGTTAGGAGAGGGAACATGGTGCTCTCTATAGTTGTTAGTGTCCACCCTTCTAGTAGCCATATATTTTTTTTCCACTTTCCTTGCCATACTAAAATCTTTCTCTAGGGATTTAGGTTTGAAGAGATGCACCTCATGTTGAGTGTTCTCCTTTAAAGTGCCCATAAAGAGATCTAACAAATTATTCTCAAGAATGTTCTTTATCTTGAGACTCAACTTTTGGAATTGTTGATTTTTCTTTGTAATTGGACCTTATTTTCCAAAGATTTATCAATTGACTAAAGAATGTATTGCTCTTAATATCCCCATAATGTGATATCAATCCATCTGTAAAAATGGACCAAGAGATAATAGAATTATTTTTTCTTTCATAAAGCCATTGATACCAAAAAAATTGATCATTTTTTGAATACAAGGATGCAATAGGTACCTTTTTAAAGCTTGGAACTTGATGTAGATCAAATAATTGTTCCATCTAGAATATCCATGTTATATGATCTTTGCCATCAAACTTCCTCATATTGATCTTTGGAATGAAGTATTTCCTTGGTGCCACATCGAAACCTCGATGATGTGGATCTTGAAGTGATGAATAATCATGATTATGGTACTCAATATTTATTTCCTCTTCCTTTTTAATGATTTCCTTGCATTTTAATACCCCCTTTAGGAAGTCTCTCATCTAGAGTATGTAAGATCATGGAAGACATGAAATTTTGCAATTCTAACATTTTCTTTTCCATATGCTCTTGATTTTCATCTATCTTGTTTTCCATATGTTTCATATTTTCATCCATATTCTTTTCCACCTCTTTCCTATTTTC
>JZKD02S0993876.1:0-13566 GCA_000966675.3 Picea glauca
AAAGTTTTCAAAAAAAAAAAAAAACCCATAGACATAATCTTAACTTCTAAGCCCTTGTTCACAAATACAAAAAAAACTAACAAAACGATTAAAAAGGAACTCAAAATTCCAACTAGAAGAAACAATATGGAGGAGTTATAGTGGTGTCACCCTCCCTCTCCTTCTAAAACTTCATAATCTTTACCTTCATATCCATAACATCCTTTCAAAGTTGATCAGTTCTAGTTTTATGTTCACAAGAGACATTCTTAGAAGATATGTCAATATACATGTGCCTTGTAACATAGATATGATCCATGATAAACAAACGTCCAATGTTCTAAAAGGGAATTATATTATCCATTCAATCTATTGACAATTTAGAGTCGCCAAGAATATGAAGACTCTCAACTTGGTTCTTAATAACAATTCGCATAAGCTTACATAAGGTTCAAAGTTCAGCCCAGTTTTTTGTTCCAACCTTGAGCCCCAAGGAGAAGGAAATGAAATGAGAATAAGAGAAAATAAAACACCCTCCAACTCCACACTTGCTCAGATTGTCTCTTGATGCTCCATTAAAAAAATCCCCATGCAGAGGACTCATCAATCACTAGAGATCCGACTTGGCCCATGTTGATGTTTTGTCAACTTCGGAAGGTCATTCTCCAAGTTGGAAACCAAAAGAAACCCTAGAAGGCAATGAAATAGCCCAAAATCAGGTCGACCCAATAATTTTCCATTTAGAAGTCCAGAAACAAGAAGTCGGCCCCAGAAATAACCTGCCAGATTGGTACAGTCAACCCAGAAAGTACAGTGGAGAATTAGTATAAATATCCCATCGAATTCACTCATTTTCACTCAAGAACTTTGCTCCTCTTACATAGAATTTCACATATCAAGAAGGAAGACGGGTTGTAGCAAGGAAGACATTTTCTCTTGGGTTATATCTCTCTCTTTGACTCGCTATATTCTCAGGGCACTCACTCTCTCTTGTTAGGTAGAGTTTGTCTATTACATGGGTATTGTTCTTTGTATCAACACAAGAGTCTTGTGCTAGGGTTTCTAAGGTTTGATCTTTTGATGATCTTAAAAGATTGTTCTTCAGATTGGCAAGATTTCTTCTAGAGAAAAGTTGGTTGGGTTTTCCCATGAGAGAATTTTCCCAGGATATATCTTCTATCACTTGTGCATGGTTATCTTTCTAATTAAGTTGATATTTTTAGTGTGAAAATATTATATGATTTGGAACATAATAAAGTAATTGTCAAGATCTGAAAATAAGATAAAACCTCAACATGGTTTCAAAGCTAGACCAATAAAGAGCCATTGCACAAGCAACAACATACTAGATTTGAAGAAGTGTTGAATTATGGGGTTGAAACTTTCCATTTGAAGTGCACCCTACCTCAAGCCAGTACGCCCTAGTCAAGTGCACCTCCTGGTGCAGTCAGATTGCAGTTTGGACGAATTTGAATTTTTAGGGTTTGGAGGCATTCAAGATGAAGACTAGTTTCAGAGTAGAAGACAGATTGGAAGGTGCCACTAACTTCAAAACATGGAAGACTAAGATACTTCTTATCCTAAAAGAAAATGATCTTCTAGATTACATAAACCGGGACATTCCTGAGCCAGAAGAAGATGAAGAGAAGGTCGAGGATAGGAAGAAAGAAGTAACGACTAAAAGGATCCTGGTAGACTCTGTTAGAGAACATTTGATTCCACATATTGCAAAACTAAAGATTGCTAAGGAAATGTACAAGGCATTGGTAAAATTATTTGAAAGAAACAACATCAACATAAATTTAGCTTTAAGAAATCAACTCTGATGGATCAAGATGTCGAAGACAGATTCAATCAACACATATTTAACAAAGATCTCTGAGATAAGAGATCAACTTAAAGCTATTGGAGATGATGTTCTAGACGTAGAACTTGTCACTATATCTCTTAATGGATTACCAATATCATGGGATCCATTTATTCAGGGCATTTGTGGACATGAAAAGTTATTGAAGTTTGACAGACTATGGTTTGATTGTGTTCAAGAAGAAACCAGAATGTTATCTAGAGAAAACTTGCAAAAACCTCTGGAAGAAGAAGAAAATAAAGCTTTTGCAGCCCATGCAAGAAAAGGGAAAGGGAAATTATGGAAGAAGAATACATGACCATCAAGACAGAAGAGGGATCTTTCAAATATCCAATGCTACATTTGTGACAAGTTTGGTCACTATGCTAGAGATTGTCCTCAAAGGAAAAGAAAAGAAAATCAGCATGCATTGATAGCCGAAATTAAACTCGACGATGATCCTCAAAGTGATTATTTATACTAAAATACATCAGGAGGACTTCTACAAAATTGTAAGTATAATCTAGTTATTTTAATTTTCTTTTGTATTGGGCCATTTTCCTTAGTACAGGATCCCATTGCTAAGTAGGTATTTTGATTCATTTTTATATTGGAACATTTTCCCTGGTATAGGAGTCCATTTATTATTCTTCATAATGTTATTATCCATGTATCGGAGGCCATTATTTATTTTTCGTAGAAGGGTCATTATCCCTAGGACGAGAACCCTTATCTTTAATTTGGAAGATGGGTTATTATCCCTGGTACGGGAGCCCCATTGTTCTAGGTTAATAACAAGAAATGTATGACAATAGAACAACATGTTTGGAAGGACTAAGAGGGAGTCATTTGGCTCAAAGGAAGAGTCACAGAAAGTCAACCTTCAGGTTATATAGACTCAGAGGGAGTTAGTGATCAATAAGAAGCCAACATGGTTTTGTGACACTTTGCAGGATGCAAAGGGCCATGCAGCATATGACAACATGGTTCGAGGATTCTCTCAAATAGAGGGAGTTGACTTCATAGTTTGAGATGAAGGATCTTGACTGGATGTATTGGGATTGGGAGCGTGGTGGGGACCAGATGATATCTTCAGTGAGGAGATTGAAGAGGTTCATCACGATGGACTAGATGTCCATGGCCACACCTGTGATGAAACATCTAAAGAAGTTGTGTGACTGGATAGACTTTTTCTTTGTAGAGAGCACCTTGTATATGGTTGAGCCATGATCGTATTATTGAATTACAGCACAACATGCAAGTATCTGTTTTGTGGTACATATAGATATGATTGCTTTCCGATGATGAAGTGTGGTTGCAATGATATACAAATTTTTGGATTGGGAGTGTAGAGGACAGATCGAGCACCCATGGTGCTACTTCAACTTGGGGATAGAGCAAGATTTCCAGACAAGCAGGGAAGCAGATATTTGTAGCACTCGTATATCGCAACCAGTGACACAAACCATGAAGCATGGTGGATTTCGAAGGATCTTGCAGGAATTCATAAGAAACATGGTGTAAGAGGGAGGAGTGAGGCTCCAACACATATCCACATATGAGCATACAATTGACATTTGCACCAAGCCTCTCTCAGGGACAAGCTTGGAAGGAATTCAAATGTTTCCCTTAGGGAGTGTTAATGATTGCAGCATCAAGTAGACATTCCAATATTGATCAGATGGACTTGATCATGTGGGACTGGCCTCGATGTAATCTTCGATGGACTGAAGATTCGATTTACTGCTAGATCTCCAGGAGGAAATTACCGGGCAAACATTTCAAGATTGGTCAGATAGACTTGACCCTGTGGGAATGATCCTAGGGTAGTCTTCGATGGACTGAAGGCTTGGGACCCTGGTATAGTCTTCGACAGACTGAAGACTCGAGGCCCGATGTAGTCTTCGATGGAATGAAGCTACATAGTTCTCAATGGAGTGGGGACTCGTCAAGTGTGTGTGACTTGCATCAGGTGTCATTCTCTTAGAGAACACTCACTTACAAGTGTATACTTGTAGAGACGAGTGGCCCTAATAAGCATCTAGTTGACCCTTCTCCCATTACTAAGCTGCAGACAAGGGGAAATAGGGAAAATCTACATCCATAGTAGATGTGCCTCAACGTAATCTTCGATGGATAGAAGACTCGAGGTGCTTGAGGTACAATTCCACATGTCTGATAGCATCAAGCTAAATACATTCACGTACTGATCCTATGGGAATATGTACATTCTAGGACTAATCTTGATCATTTCAAGAATGTGCATGATCATGTGGGAATGTGGACATTCCAGGATCAATCATGATCATTTGATCATGAGATGAATGTGGCTTCAATGTGATCTTTATTCTTGTCATGGGACAAGAATGACCCGAGATGCTAGACACAAGGTTGTGGAGATGGATCATCAACATAGATAATGAGGCTTGTGGAGAAAATTTTCTATGACAAAAGAACACCAAGAACAATACAAGATATGCTTGGAGAATGCCTTCCTCATTGAGAGGGAGTGTTGATGTTTTGACAACTTCGAAAGGTCATTCTCCAAGTTGGGAACCAGAAGAAACCCCAGAAGATGATGAAATAGCCCAGAAATTAGGTCATCCCATGTGGTAGAGCAGCCGACGATTAACTGATTGGTCATAGGTTTGAATCCTACTTGGGGAGATCCATTGAAGTCCAGAAACAAGAAGTAGACCCCAGAAATAACCTGCCAGAATGGTAAAATCGGCCTAGAAAGTACAGTGGCGAATTAGTATAAATAGCCCATTGAATTGGCTCATTTTCACTGAAGAATTTCACTCCTCTTACATAGAATTTCGTAGATCAAGAAGAAAGACGAGTTGTAGCAAGGAAGACATTTTCTCTTGGGTTTTATCTCTCTCTCTTTGGCTTGTTATATTCTCAAGGTACTCACTCTCTCTTGCTAGGGCAAGTTTGTCTATTGCAGGGATATTCTTTTTTGTATCAACATAAGAGTCTTATGCTAGGGTTTCACAATAAGATAAAAAAATCAACAACTTGAAGGAGAAGGAAATGAAATGAAAATAACAAAAAAGAAAACACCCTCCAACTCCAACTCCACACTTGCTCACATTGTCTCTTCATACTCCATAAAAAAAAAATCCCCATGGAGAGGATTCATCAATCACTAGAGATCCCACTTGGCATTAGAATTTCTCCTTCACACTAGCCCTACTCGTGAAAAATAAAAGAATCTTATGAAATATGTGTTTAGGTGTGAAAGTTGCATTCTAAAAGATGATCTCATTTCTAGATGTCCATATGGCCCAACTAATTACAATGGGGAAAGATTTGTAGTCTTTCATTGTACTGTTTTCGTACCGGGATTTGAAATAATTTGGGAGGGAATCTCCACCCCATCTACCTACTCCACCTAATAATGTCTTAGAAATCGTTTCACTATTATCTATAGTAAGTATTATTATACCTACTTTTATCGACATGGGAAGTCACTATTTATTATCGATCAAACATTATCATCCTTGATACTTAAAATCCATTCATTTCTATATTAGTCCCTACCCACCTTCATCTTGGACTATAATAATCGATTTATATCAATATGCGGGATTTTTTATATTAATCTCTTTAAATTTAACTCATTGTATAATTTATTTTTTATTCATGTAAAAATATTCAAAGTTTTACTTAGGGATCAAATGTTTTGTTTGCTACATGAACCAATACTTTACTTTGACTTATTATTGTTGATATTTTTCTATTACTCTCGTAAAGCATGTATATATTTTTATATATGGAAATGCCTAGGTTAAACTTTGGCATAAACAATTATATGATAAATTTAAACATTTGTTAGTCTTAACTTATGTGGGTAAACATTTATATGATAAATTTAAACATTTGAAAACATTTGTTAGTCTTAACTTATGTGGGTTTTGCAATGCCTATAGTATAATATTCCCTTAATTCAATGTCAAAACACATGTTAATATTATCATGGCCTTCCATTCACCGCCTTAGATGTGCCTTTGGGCACTATGGCCTCCCTTGAACCGTCTTAGTTATATCTTTGGTCACCATATTCTAGTGGCGATGGTAAGCATCAAATGAAGTCATGCAAATGACATTTATTGACATGTTGGGATTCAAACTACTAAACTTATGAAAGCTCTATGTTCAGTAGAGAAATTTGCTCCAAAGATGTTTATTCCTAGGGTGGTGCAATACATGTGACCTAACAAGCGTTGTTTCAAAAGATTCACATAGAAGCACCATTACAACATTCCAAATGAACATAAACTCATAAAGACAATAGTATAATTTCCTATGGGCGAGCACCCTTGAATCCCCATAATTTTTCCTTGTATATAAGGGTCATATAATCACTGCAACAAATACAAACCTGAATTCAATACTCTTCATATCAAGGGATTCAACTCCAACGATCTATATTATCATGAATTCCACAAATAAAAGGCATAATCATGTTAAAATCAATTGTATTGCTACCCATAAGCATACTATGAAGTCCATAAGTATTTTGGTTTTAATAATTAAACATATCCTTGTTTGGCTCATTTTTATTTTATGTAATCAATTCACAATTTTATAATGAGATGAGGATAAATGATGGCACTAATTTTCCACACCATGATCGCTATGTCTCATCATTGCAGGCATGGGAAACTCCATTATATCCAACCATGCATATAATATGATACTTTACTTAATACTTGAGATTTTGTAGGCCATGCCAAGGAGAAGAAGAAATAATGTGGGCAGTGGAATCCAAGCAAATATTCGATTGGAATAGGCATCCATGGTATCCAAGCTATCAGGATTTTGAGGAAGCATTGAAGAATAAGAAGGAAACAAAGGAAAAATAATTAACTGCAAGCTTTTATATACAAAAGTTGTGATTAGGGAGGATAATACTTGAGCTCTAATATTATGATATATGTATCTTAACTTCATATATATTAAACATTGAAAATGATCAAAATTCAAAGTGTAAATTTCAATGGTCTTTGACCTCTTTAAATACATCTCAAACACAAGGTTAAAATTGATTATGGTTAATTTATCCGTAATTGTTGTTGTTTAATAATGTTGATTATTTCATTCCTTTTAGACTTTTTTAATATTATGGTAATATTAAGAAAAATAAGATGTTGATTATTTGGAATTAGACACATGTACTAATTTTGTTTTAAAAAAAACTTGTATAATTGTATTTGTCAAAAGGTTGTGGCATAATTCATACCACATAGTGAGTTACATAGTTGAGAGATATAATAGATCTTTTGGAATCCATTTTGGTCCTTAACTCTAAAGAGTTAGGAGGTGGTTCAGAGCTTCTCAAATTCCCAATTGAACTTGATTTCCTCCAATATGAACTGAGCAAATTATAAGAAGTAACACATAACATAATACAAAAAAAAAAAAGCATTCTTACTTTGGACCTACTTTGTCATGGATTTAAGTACCCCTTCCCTTATCAAAGTGTTTTTTATCTTACCGATTCCTCTAGTTGTAGGTCAAACCATTTTTTTCATTTGATCTTTCCCAATGTTGCATTCTCTCATGCATTGCTAGTTGAGAGTAGCATCGATTTCTTAGGGTTGATATGGATTTGCCCCATCTTTGTTTTGACCTTCTTTCCCTTCATCCTCAATGGAGGGTTCCAACATAGTGACTTCTTGACCTCCCCTCAGGGTTTCCACTACCTCAATAGCATACCCAATATTTTTCAAGATCTCTTCATATTTCTCAAAGGTTATATTCTCTAGGTTATTTTGAGACCTTACTTCCTTGATAGGGTGAGTGGTTAGAACCAATTCAAGGGAGGTGGATTAGACAGTTTCCCCCCCTTTTTGGTCATCTTATTTGCTTTCTTTTGGAATTTATAAAGGGGCCTAGGTCTCTTCTTGAATCTATGGATTTTCCCCTACTACCAGACACTTGTCCAAGCCTTCTTTGTTCTTTCATATGTCAGTGATTATATGGATTCGTTCTCTATAGATTTGGCATTAGAATGCAGTGCTCTCATATAGAATTTATTGATCCATTAGGATCCTTCCAATTTTATTAATACTCTATCAAAAGACCCTTATTCAAATTTATCTTTACGTAATTTTAGGGGAAAGAGAACAAGACCTCTTCATCTTTGTTGTAGTTATAGTTAATAAAATCTCCCAATATATTCCTAATCTCGTCTAACACCTTATCCTCCCAAAAATGCATGAGTAAGTTCAAGAGTCTTACCCATACGAATGTCGAAGAGATTGGCATTTTTCTAGGGTCAAATTCTAGCATCCAGGGGGTAAGGACAAGCCTTATGCTTCCCCAAAACTAGGGATTTTGGTTTAAAATCATATTCTTCGCATGAGCACAGGGCTGCAGAAAAACCTCTTTCAAAAACTCTTACTCCATATCACAAACCCAACATTTTTTAACACATTCCATGAGTGCTTAAGTAGAAGGAAATAACCCATTAAACCTATAGGCCATGGCTTTCTTTGACCAACATTCCACTAGATCATTGATTTGGGTCGACTAGAGCTTGATTGTGTGGGTTTCAAAGGCCTTCTCAACTATGAACATCTGATATTTCCCTTTCCCAAAGCTAAATTTGACTCCTACACTTCTTGAGGATTAGATCTCTAGTTCTTTTGAGCTACCAAAGGAGGCCGCAACAACATCCTTGTAAGAGAACCTTGGTTGTGGCTCCATTGTGAAGATACACATGACTTCACGTGTCCTCTCAAAATGTCGATTTGATTCCTCACATGTGTGATTTAGAAATTGCTTAGATAATAACTTATAGGCTCAGAATCAAATAGAGGAAACCCTATCTACTTCCTATCAATGCTCCTCCATTGGTATTACATTTGTCAAAGGTTGCAACATAATTCATATCACATATAGAACTAGAATGTTTAGAGATACAATGGAACTTTTGAGATTCGTTTTGGTCCCTAACTCCAAATACTTGAGGGCTAGTTCAAATCTTTTTGGAGTCCCAATTGAACTTCATTTCCTCCAAATGAACTAAGCAAATTCTAAGAAAAACACCACATATCATAATACAAAAATAAAACATTATTACTTTGGACTTGTTTTGCCAGGGATTTAAGTACTTTTCCTTGATCACAGTGCTTTTGATCTTACTGATTCCTCCACCCATAGGTCAAACTCTTTTTTCCATTTGACCTTGTCGATGTTGTCTATTCTCATGCATTCCTTGCTAGCAATAACATTGATTTATTTGGTGCAATTTGGATTTGCCCCATCTTTTTTCCAACTTTCTTGCCTTTCTGTAAGGGATGTGGATTCCAATGTCTTGTTAGCATACTCAACAAACATTGTTAGAGATTGCTTCAAAGTTCTCAAAGGCTAGAGTAGTTTTGGGGTTTCCAAGTTTAGATTCTTTGATGGGGGGAAAGACTAGAACCGGGCCTATTAAAGGTGGATTGGAACCCCTTTTTTGGTTTTCTTGTCCACTTTCTTTTGACAAGTTGAAAATGGATTGGGGTCTATTCTCATATTTGGGGATTTTCCCCTACTATGGGATGCTTACCCAAGCCTTTATTATTTTTGAGAAAGCATCAATACTCCCTAGCCACCTTCCATTAATACTCTTCATGAAATAAACCATAACCACCTTCCATCATTACTCCTCTCTTTATTCTTCCTCATTTTAGAACATTACACACATATACTAATTATTAAAATATATCATATGTTGATTCTTTAGCATTGCATGCACATATTAATTATGAAAATAAACAAGGGCTGATGCTATGAAGCTTAATCCCTACAACACAAGCTTGAAATTAAAAATATATGAAGCTTAATCCCTACAACACAAGCTTGAAATTAAAAATATATAAAGACATAGTAAGTACACAACATAAGTAAACATGACACCAAAGCCATTTAAATGGTTATTTTTCATTTTCAATGTAGTGTTTAAAATTTATGATAACTTGGTATAAAGTGCTTATGACCAGAACCATATTTTAAGTAAAATACTTAAAAGTTGCAAAGCAACTATACTTTATATTTATAAGCGCAAGGGACTTTTGTTATATATATATATTCCCTTCATGTTGTTCTTCTTATATCCTATTCAAAATATTTCATACTATTTCCTCTTTGTTGATTTTCGTTCTTGTTTATTATGTGAGCTTCTTAGTTAAGATGGAATAAAAAATTTCCATCTTGATGGACATTAGCAAAGTTTGAATATGTTGTAAACTTATTTACTTCAATATTGAAACAATGCATTATAATTGTTAATAAAAGTAACTGCAAACACCCATAACTGCATTCAAAATTCAATATGGATAAAAAAGCATAATAATAAAAAAAAAAACATAAAAAAAATATGCAAATATAAATTCAATCTGATTGAAAAACATATAAAAAATATAGGTAAATATATTTGTATGAACTCACTTCTAAAAGGTATATACTCCTAAAATATATTTGTTTTTATTCAATTACAAAAGGTCTGCATTTTTAGTATGGATTCTAAGCGTGTGAACTAACCACTGCTTTATCCCAGGAATAATTTTTCTTTTACTCATTAGGAAAGAAAAAGAAACATTTTTTTTTTTTGGGAAAAACCCTAGATTTATAGAACCATATGATATGATTAGGAATTTAATAAAAATGTGTCACCCGATGCTTGGTTTATTTTATGAAATAAACTTTTTTTTGCACAATAAAAAAAAGTGCACAATTTTAAATATACTAACCTTATGATTTATTTTACAATACGATTTGTAGTTGAATAAGATAATATAATAAGGAACTCAACATAATCTATTTGTTGAATCATTAATATTTAATTTCTAAATAGCGGAAATAGAATACTCTCATTTATCAGAGTTCTTCATTTTTCTATTTTAGCAGTGACACTTTGTTGCAGACATGAAATTTATAATTTAAAGCAATAAACAAAGGGAAAACATATAATATAGCGGAAGATAATAAAATAAGGTATAATCTATATTAGTTGAACCATTAATATTTTATCTCTAAATAATGGAAATAGAAGACTCTCATTTATTAGATTCCTGATTGGCAATTTGTTGTAGGCTTGTACATACTTCAAACATAAAATTATATTTTTAATTAAAAAAAAAATCATTTAAAAAAAACTAAATAACATTCCTACATTTTATCACTAACTTCTATTGCTATTCCAAGGATACTCTTTACTAAAAAAAGGTGTTTAATACTATATCGTTAATGTTAATCTTGGTCAGTATTAAACTTGGTGTCGTATGTGAAGATAACAACACCTCGCGTGCTCACTAGCAAGTCTCCTCATATGTGGCAGCATCAGTGCCCTTGGGTCAAGAATGGTATTGTTCCAAGAAGCTAGTATTTCTACTGCTTATGTAGCCCCTAGAACTGCTCAGATAAATAACAACAAAAAACCCCTAAATACAGAAGCTAAACCAAATCATGATAATTCCCTAATGTTAGAGACTTCCTCTCCTGCGAAATTAGATATTGAAGCCGTGGTAGAAAACCTTGGATATGGATCACAATCTCCATCGTGAAGCAGTTTTTCAAAGAATAGACTTGTGGAGAGAAAAAAAACATGGGATTGGATGAAAATCTCCCTCATGGAGAAGTTTATCGAAAAATAGAATTGCATAGAGAATTAACTCATCACATGAGAAACTAGAAAATGGTTTGTAATCTTCCTCATGCAACAATTTTTCAAAGAATAAAACTATAGGGATCATTAACTTATCGCTAAATGCGACAAAGTCTGAATCTCTAGTAGAATGCATGGTAAATGGGTGTCCCTGTGGATCCCAATCTCTTTCACGACATAGTATTTCAAAGAATAAAGAAGAGTTGAGCTGCAGAGTCCAATTTTCAAGCAGAACACATTCGATGAATTGTCCTATGGGTTACAATCCCCTCCTAGAAGGAGCCTTTCCAAACACAAAGAAGAGGATAATGATAAATTTCCAAAAAATGCAGGAAACTTTGAATGTTTGGAAGAACACTATGGAAATAAGAAAGTTCATTATAGTAGATGTGTGTAGATTGATTTAGGAAGCGTTAATGATGAATTAAATATATATACTCACACAACTTACTGGCGATTCCAGAGAAACGAGTAGAAATGGAAGTCTATCGGTGGGTCGAAACCATAAGAAAATATGTTTCTCTCTCTTACCAACCCCCTTAGAAAAAAATTCGTCTACACAACGTAGAAGTGTTCCCCAAAATTTCAAAGTAGAATTCATCATGCTGATCGCCTTGGGAGGACATCTACATCGCCAAGTATATATCCTAATATTACAAAACAATCGAGAACTTAAGAAATGTAATACAATCTGATTTAATGTACACAAAAAATGAGAATTACATAGAATGCAGTAACGGTGCCAACAAAGTCCCCAAAAACGAGCTTAATCTGCACATTCACTTTTCAAAAGATTTATGTGCTCTTGGAAGTAAAATCTGCACCTAAAAACACAACAATATCAATGAGACTTGGTATGAGCAACATAAGCTTAAACATGAGTAAAAGCAGGGAAACTGGGAAGAAAATAGAATAGATAAATACCGAAAGTGTTATTGAGCTTGAGTTTGAGAAACTCCCCTTAGTACGTAACATGCTCAAGAGCCCAACTAGGTAGGTATGGAAGACAACTATCCCACCAACTAGCACGAGGTCCAGATGATGACCAACTAGACCAAGCTTCAATCAACGATGAAAACTCAGTAAAAGATAGCAAAGGCACTCGACTCTGGAGGATGGAAAGGTCACATATTTTCATGTTGCATATGCTTGAAGGGTTGGCACCTTTTCCAAGGTATGCCACCATTGCTACACCTTCCTTTGTCAGTGTTGAAGAGGCCCCAAAATTGTCGAACATGAAGTTGGTTGGATTCTGACTTTGAGTGGTTACTACAATCCCTCCTAGACTAAGGTAACCAATGTTGTTGAACACTGTATAGTTTCCCTCTCTCTCTTAACTTCAATATTATGCTTGAAATGTTCGTCGCTAGTATTCCATGATGGATGGGGTCAAACACCTATCCAAAACAGTCGAAAACAATACTTCAATTTCCATAAATATTTTGGGAATTTGAAATTGAAATGAAATTAGAGAGACATATATACGTTAAACACTTACAAATTTCCAGTTTAGAGTCATGAAAGGTTGGTCAACCAAGGCGAGTTCATTGCAATGGTTGGCCACCATGGATTCCATGTATGGTGATTCATTTACTATGGCATCCATACGATCGCTAGACAAATCATTATAATAATCATCTTTATTAGATAGAGGTATCAGTTTGTGTTTAGCGATTCCCAAGTCTCTCATTAAGAAATCTCTCATCAAGAAGTTATTCCAATACCCAATTCTTATGTTGCTAGTCACCACACTGTTAAAGTCTTTAAGGGTTGGTTCTAAACGCGGTGTTGTTAGAATAACTGATAATTTTGATGTATAGAACAAATACAGAATTCCCCTAACAACAAGGCAGGCTACAACAACTGTGTGCCCCATAATAGTCCGAGTATCTCCTGCTTATATCCAAATTTAGAATTATGATCGTAATATTTTTTTGTTTTAATGAACAAACTAAGCATGGGATTCTTCTGATCCAGGTGGATATCGGTGGCCACCCACCTTCTCCAACTGGCCCAAAACATGTTTCTGGCAATTTTGGTAATTTACTATTTTTAGCAGTTTTAACTTCCGGGGCCATTT